>WTSP01022679.1:0-37527 GCA_025331215.1 Actenoides lindsayi
TATAAGTTTTGGAAAAGGGACAGGTGTGAAACAGCAGGGTTTCCCCAAAAGGGTTTTTAAAAACCCAACCCCGCTAATTTTTTTTCCCCCCCCCCCCCCCCCCTTCCCCAGACCTGCTTACCTAAAGTTACAAAGATTGTGACATGCACAGGTTCTAGCTTGTGGATGTCTTTATGGTGAGTACTCCTGGCCTGCTCTGCCAAGCAAGAAGGAAAGCTTTCCAGAAGAATATTCCATTTATTGCCAGACAGGTTTAAATGTCCCCTGAACTTTGTGTGCTCTTGTCTTTTTAATGTGTACTTACTACTGCACGCTACATTCTATTTCCTAAAAGCTGTCTGCTGCTGATAATATCTGGGGTGTCTATGTAAGCCCAACAACTGATAAGCACACTGAAGAGTTCATCTCTCTTTAGCTCTTATCTCATTAATGATAGTTGCCACAGAGCTATCAAGTGAGCTATTAATTTTGAACAAGAATAATCTTCAGTCTTGCTAATTTGCCTTTTTTCATCTAGGAGGACAATATTTACCAGTTGGTGATGAAAGGTGTACCCACTTAGTGGTTGAAGAAAGTACAGTGAAAGATCTTCCATTCGAACCTTTAAAAAAACTCTATGTTGTAAAGCAAGAGGTTAGTGCTGACAAATTATTGAAAGACTATTGCTCTATAATACCCAGTATGTGAGATACCTTTTTTTTTATTTCTCCAGAATAAGCCACATGTTTGTATTTAGTATGCAAACTGCCTTACTGCTATATATATCACTTTGAATATTTTTAACTGAGCGAAGCCCTTTAATGTGGTGTTAATGTGTGTTCTCTTTATTCCTGTAGTGGTTCTGGGGAAGCATTCAAATGGATGCCAGGGCTGGAGAGTCCATGTATTTATTTGAGAAGGTATGTTGAATTCTCTCACATAATGCGCAGCACATATTTGGTGATAAAATTAGCATGCACAACAGGATGTGTGGGGCCAGAGATCAAATGTTTTAAAGCAGCATTTAAGTTCCAGATAATCCATTAAAAATTTTATACATAGAATACTAATTCAGGAAAAACTTTTTCTTTTATTCCAAAGGGTTTGAACTTACTTTTAGTTGAACAAAATACCAGTGTGGCTTCCATTTTATTTATTTTTTTAATAAAAAAAGCTATTCCCTTGGCTTCCCTAAGAAGAGTTGTGTTGTGTGCTGATCTCTACAACTAACATCCCATTGCACTGAGTTGAGCTGGATGCAGCAGGTAAAAACACTGAGCTAAACTTTCTTTTACTACAGTCAGAGAGTCCTGGCCTCAAGAAGTCTGTGTCACTGCTTTCTCTGAGTACTCCAAACAGCAATCGCAAAAGACGCCGTTTGAAAGAGACCCTTGCACAACTGACCAGAGAAACAGACATGTCACCGTTCCCTCCTCGGAAACGTCCCTCAGCTGAACATTCACTTTCTATTGGGTCCTTGCTGGATATTTCTAACACTCCAGAGTCGAGCACTACTAATGGAGGTAGAGCTTAAAAACTTTCATTTGGACACACTTGCAATGTTTTCTATCTCTCTGCATACAAGTGGTAACAGTAGTGGTAGGAAATCTGTAGCAAAACCTGTAAGGCTTCCGAAGTAATTCCAGGCTTTGCCTTTTTGAAGTGTGCAGAAAGTAGAATCAAAGAGTTCAGAGACAGGCAGAGACCAGGCTGCTTCTTGCCATCACAGTAAGCATATTCATACTGGAAGGAAAACAATGAGAAGATACAGAATATCATAAGAAATATGAAGTACAGTATAGTGTTACTCCAAAATGCTTTACTTTGTTAAAATCTGCAGCAAATAAGCAATGAGGTTAACAGTAAATCCTCAAAAAACTTCTCCAGTAGGATACATGGTGAAAGGAGGGCAAAGCTACTTTTCTGAAGGAATTCAAGGCAAAAATTTCTGCAAAGCCTTCTCCTAGGTCTTTGAAATGTTCTGTTGAGCTAAAGCTATTTCTGCCAGCAAACTGTCATGTCTAAAACTTTGCAAGAATATAAATCACCAACTGTTTTTGACGAGTTAATTGGCAAACAGATCTTTTAATATCTCTGCATGTGGCTCTTGTGGAAGAGAGGAAACTGCAAAATTTTGTATAAGTCAAAAGTATATCTGAGATTTAAAAAAAAGCCCTAGTTCCATGATATAGAGGAGATAGCTGAAATTACTCTTGCTTTAAAAGGGCCCTGGTATACAAGTCAAATAAGAAATGTCAGACACAACCTGTAAGTGATAATTCAGAGGAAATACAAGGAAGACTAACTTTCTTAGGTCATGCTAGTGCTCTTGTAGCATCAGCACAGAATTTTCTTCTAACATCAGCAGACAGTTTCAGGAAAAAGTGCTATTTTGAAAACAACAGGTGAGGTACTTACAGTGACTGTGATAGTAATGAACTTGCACATCAGAATGACTCAGGTCTTTGAGGTCCAGTACGTGAGCGAGTATTTAAAAGTAATGGACTGCTCCAGGTCAGCTTTAGCTTTAAGAGAAATGTCTCTCTTGTGTTGCATGCAAGGGCTAATTATAATAAATGGTTTTGAGCTACATACCTGGTGCAAGGTTTATAGGCAGCTGTAAGATAATTGTTTATATGGCAAAGTGGAAGTAGAGAAGTACTTCTGTATATAGTGTATGTATAAATACTGTTCAGCACCTAATCCTCACTTCTTACTAAACATAATAGGGTTAAGTCATTGACCTGCTCATAAATGGCTTGATAGTTTCAGGCTGGTTTTGAGGAATAATATATCATTCTATAATTAGACTGTAATAAACACGTTTTCCAGAAAGAGCTCTAATAACTACAGGATTACCTACCAAATAGCCTTTAAAAAAAACCAAAACAAAACCAAGCTATCTTCCCTTAAATTCTGAAGGGTTCCCCCCCCCCCACCCCGTCTTTGAGGGTGAGCTTTTTTAGGGATTATTGGAATAAAGCTCTATCTTATTTTGGGAATATCTCTTACTCAGAAACGCCAAAATCCTGTGCAAGGCCTTCCAAAAACTCAACTCCTCTTCCAGTAAAGCAGTCTGCAAGATGGCAGGTTGCAAAGGAATTGTATCAGACAGAAAGTAACTACGTTGATATTCTAACAACCATCATTCAGGTAAGCTGGTTTTAAAGCAAGTACAGACATCTGGCATTTACATCAGTGATTAGTTTCAACCTGTGATCTGCAGGCTTTTGGGGGCTTGGGTGCATCTAAGGCTCATAAAAAGATGTCACTGTAAACAGTCTCATGTCATTTTACTGATGTATAGTATCTATTAATAATAAAAGCTGGAAAATACAATTTCTAATTTGGGATCTGCAGTGGAATTGCAATTTGTATGGAAATTCCAATCTTCAGGAAAACAGGATCTTCATGACTCATGTTTAAGATATTGATGAATAGAGACAAAAAGCAGGGGAAAAAAGTTGTTTGCTATTCTGCTCTTCTTGGAATAATTAAAAACAACAGGAAGAGCTTAATTTCTAGAAAGTTTGTTTCCTTTGCATCTGATTAGCTACTTAGAGAATGAGTGAAGATGCATGTGAGTAGAAAAGTAGATGAAAGGGGGTTTGTTCTGTAGTGATGTATTTGAACTCCATGTTCATGTCTTAAAACCGCTCCTCCATAACCCAATCTCACTAAATGGGAGCATCTCAAGATGCAGCAAAGCATGATCTGGCAGGAGAACACTGTTGCTTTCATGAGTATTTCTAACACAATGTGTGGCAGTTGGGAGGGCCTCAATTTTTTTTGTCTTATTCATCAGTTATTTCAAGTTCCGCTGGAGAAGGAAGGACAACTTGGGGGACCAATACTTGCACAGGAAGAGATTAAGACCATATTTGGCAGCATTCCAGATATCCTTGATGTGCATACTAAAATCAAGGCAAGCTACAACTTTTCTACAGGGAAAGCTTTAATAATGACTTTGCTTCTTTTCTGCATGATATAAGTTGTGTTGGTGCTGTTAGATGCCATTCAACCTATGGAATTATGTGCAAATCCCAAACACGCTTTAAGATTTAGCACTATTTATTTATAAATAGCTGCAGTATTGAGTATTGTGCATGTATCACCATTCATGATCTGGCTTCATTTCCCCTTCTAATAGCTCTTCCTGTAGGAGGTTTTCTGTAACTGATAAAAAATGGGCCAAAAAGGCAGTGGTATCACATGGTAGTTTAACTCCCAGAGGTGCTTGTAACATACCTAGTTTTATTAAAGCATTAAGCAAGGACTCTTGAAAGAATAGCTAAAGCTATGGAATCAAGCAAAAAAAACAAACCCAAAAACCCAACAAACCAAACCCAAACAAATAATAAATGCCACCAAAAAAACCCACCCCATCCCAAAATCGGTGTTTTCCCTGGCTTTAGATGTGTTCATATAAGGACACTTTTATCATTTGATAGGAAAATGTAATCCCTCCTTAAACAGCTTTGAAACAACTGTGAGAAACTACCAGCTCGTAAAACTGGCTTGCATGTCAGCCTCTGAAGCAGTTGACCTGGTACTGAAGCCTAATCAAAGCCAATTAGAATTCCCTATGAGATTGTTTTATTGAGGCTTTCCTTATTTTATATTTTGATCTGGATTGTAAGAGCTCTCTGAAGCTATCTTTGGGTCTCACAGTTGACTAGAATGCAAGTCTTCCTCATATATCAAGTCATAAAATCTTAAAATCATGGCATGTGTCTGTTCCTGTCTGCTTTTCACAGTAGGCTTTTAAAATAGAGGGACTTTCAGGTTGTCAGTAACTCAGAGATTTGGGTTTGTTTTGTTGTGGGTGTTTGTTTTTGTGTTTTCCCCAGTTGTTGGGATCCAGTCTAGTTAACCACAACAGCTATTGACATGTGCTCACTGAGACAGATGAGTAAGGCATGTGTCTCTGTGTCAAGTAGGATTTACCTGCAGCGTAGACAAAGTTTTAGATGTAGTGGTTGTTTTCCTTCATCTTTGTTGTAATAAGAGAAGTGGCAGCAACAAACTGTCCTTGTTATTAGCTAACAGTAAAGAGGCTTGATCCTTATCAAGCTGATATAGGCTTAACAGCTTGGTCTCACTTTGCTTGACACCCTGGTGCAGCAAGAGAGAGAAATCCTATCCTAGGTCTATTTCAATCCTATTCTATGGATTTAAGAGTCCTATATTACTTGTGCACTCTTAATTAGAATTGGTTCAACTGTATTTTGTGTGTACTTTCTTTACTAATCCTTTGGGATATGTTCCGTAGTGTGTTGGAGAAGCAGTGTCATCTTGTTACAGAGCTGGGTAGTGCTGATGCATGTAGCTAGGCTCTGCTTGCATCCATTCAAAGCTGCACGTTCAGTAAGCCAGAGGCCTCTTGCTTTCAGCCCTCACTAGACTGAAGGGGCTTACTGGGAAATTGTAGAGCTTTTAGGATTGACTGTTTTGTCAGCATGGCAACACAGCTAATTATATCAGTTTTGCAGATTGCTGATCCTGTCTTACAGCTTTATGCAGTTTATTCTCATCTTATTTTCTTTTCTCCCCAACCCTGTGTGTATTCTAGGAAGACCTGGAAGATCTGATGATGAATTGGACTGAAAACAAAAGTATTGGTGATATCATTCTTAAATATGTAAGCTTCTATTTGTTTGGGGGTGTTTTGTTGGGTTTTGTTTGTTGTTTTGTGTTTTGTTTTGGTTTTTTTTTTATGCATTAGAGCTATTGTGGGCTGCTATCTTGCCTTACAAATAATTCATTTGTAGGAGCTAGCAAACACAGGCAAAGCACTACCGGGTGAGAGAGAACACTTGTGCTTGCTGTTATCAGTGAGTTTTCTGTTGAAACTTTCCCGTTAGGTTAGATGATATACTTTGTGTAGGTAACCCTCCATGGCAAGCTTAAGCATAGGTCTGTCCAGTTGTGTGAGGGGACTCCAAATAGATAAGTTTGGAGAACTGTAATTTGCAACATTACAGACATGCTTTTCACTCAGACATTAAAAGGGACTCTTCCCGTAACCCTAGCTATCTGCTGCTTCTGATCAATATTAAATAAGTAGGAGAACAACAGTTGACAGAAACCTCTTGTGTTTTCCCTTCAAGACTTGAAATATGAGAGTGAATAAGGACTCCTTGTTTTCCCAAGTACAGAATGTGCGGAACAGGAAAGCTAGGTCTGGGGCTGCGATGCATTTTAGCATAAGTAGTCTGTTAAGTATCTTGTGCTTTTGCTGAACTGATTGTTTTCAGGAAAATAGTGTTTGACATTCAGAAACTTTCAGTCTAAGCTATTGCTTCTGGTGGTTTAATGTTTTGTTGGCGGTGTGTTGTTTTTTTTAACGGTGATTGCAGTAGCTGGAGAAAATACCTGTCTGAAATTTCCAAAATTCTCACTAAAAGCATCTTGCTAGGTGAAAATCTGCTTTCTACTTGAGCTGCTCAGCAGCTTCCGAGATTGTCACATGTACTTGATGCTTCTGAGAGCAGTCTGCATTTAATCAGCAGCGTTGAATCTTGGGTGTCTGGCATGCAAAAATGTCTTAACTTGTTCTGTGAACGCGCCTGGGTTTACAACACATTTTTTTTTGTTATTCTTTATTGAAATGTGCCTTTGAGCAGCTTTCTGTGGCTCAGGGCATATGAACATATGTATAATGCTGCATAATATGTAAAGCAGAGCCCTAACAGTTGTTTCTTTCAGTCAAAAGACTTGTTGAAAACATATCCTCCATTTGTGAATTTCTTCGAAATGAGCAAGGAGACTATTACGAGATGTGAAAAGCAGAAGCCAAGGTTTCATGCCTTCCTAAAGGTAAGTGCCTGCAGAACTAAGTCATTGAGTAGAACGTGAAGACCATTACCAAGTAAACTACTTAATACAGTAGATGGAAGAATGTGGAATTTGGGAAGCTTGGAGGAATGTGAACATCTCTTGGGGAGTCAGAAATAGGAAGGATTTGAACTTCAATCCTTGAAGCTCCTTGTAAGACTCTTTTCATAAGAGATCCAAGTTCTTCCCATTATACAGCTTTTGTGGTAGTTTGATCATATGCATTTGTTGCTGGAAAAAGTGCTTTCTGGTTACTTCCTCCCAAATACACATCTTCTTTTTTCTGTAAAGATAGCTGGAGATGCTGCTTTTTATTAGCCCCCCTCCCTGTGTTTAAAAGACTTGTATTTCTGAAATAGCTTTTAACTCGCTTTTGGCAGCTGTGAAGTCCCAGGGAGGTAGAATCTCTCAACATTCTTGTGACTAATGAATAGGAGCATAACAGTGGAGATCTAACAGGAAGATGATCTTCAAAGAAAGAGTTATCAGAAGATGAATCTTAAGACTCTTGAGCTTTAACTCCTCTTCTATATCCAACAAGTGTCTCTCAAGTATCAGAGTAATCAGACTGACAGATTTCAGCTCATGTTTTCTGAGGTACCAGTGATTACATCCAAGTATTGATATCTAAAAGATGGGGAAACGAATAAGAGAATAGGATATCTTCTGTTCCACTCCACATTAGCATCTGAAACAAGGACTGAGGAGTTGATAATACGGACAATTTAAAACTAAAAACTAGACTTTCTGAGAAAATATCATGTGATAAATACTGTGCGGATTTGAATAGTGTTTTTTAACATAATCTGTTAATGACTGAGTATCTGTGTCAAATGATTCTCAAACTTCAACAATGCTAGTTCCAAGGAAGAAATTCTTCACCTAGTTTGTGATTTTTATTTTTTTATTATTTTTTCGTGTGTGTAGTAAGAATTGCTTCCTTTCTCCTCTTTTCTTTTTCCCCAGATAAATCAAGCTAAGCCTGAATGTGGCCGACAAAGCCTAGCTGAACTCCTTATCCGTCCTGTTCAAAGGCTGCCTAGTGTTGCTCTACTACTAAATGGTAATCTAGTGATATTTTTAATTTGTTTGTGAAGGTGTTAAAATCAAGATAATGTCTGATCTGCTTTTTGACGTAATTAGCAACAGCTTTTCTCATATAAAATAAGCCTTATTCTTGGTGTTTATCATGCCTAGTGGCATCATCATTGAGACCAATTACTGAAGAAAGATACCTTTGGTTGTATTTCACTTGTTCTTATATTTGCAGGATACAGGTAGAGGAAAAGTTTGCTCTGACAAGTTTTGTCTCCTCAAATGCAAATGTAGTTGAGATTCAAATGCAGCTAGCATAAATCAGAGAGCAGTGTATTGACAGGGTTTACAGCTTTACCTGTTCTACCTGGTATCAACCACTTGCTGCAGTAATGATTACATTAATTAAAAAATACCCACCCACACACACCACCCCATTTTGCTTTCAGTTAGAAAAAGACTTCTAAGCTTGTCTCTGCACTTCAGCAAAAACAGCATGTGGTCTTTGATTATTATTTTTTGAATAGTTTGAGGGTTTAGTTTTGTACTGCAGGTGGGGTTTTTCTTAATAAGATGGATAGACAATTGCTTTTTCAGCCTACTTCCCCACTTAATTGAGGCTATTTGGACTTCAGGATAGCTGTGATTTCTTTATTCATATTACTTGACTTCCAGTTTAAACTTGATTTTTTTTCGTATTACTTTTCAGGCACTTGTAATGTGTGTGTGTGTGAGTTATTTTATTTATTTTTGATTGTAGATATTAAGAAGCATACAGCAGAAGAGAACCCAGATAAAGTAACTCTAGAAAGAGCTATTGAATCATTAAAGGAAGTGATGACGTAAGTGACGCTCATTCTATGAAATGTACTGTTACACATTTAGATCTCTGTTCCTTCTGAATTGCTCTTAGTGTGTTGTTACCATAACTTTAGTCTCCATGTAAGTATCCAAAACTCTGTTCTTCGGTGTCCTTTGGCCACTCTTGTTGCTTTGCCATTCTGTGCCAGAGCTCTTGAAAGGAGTCTGTGGTGCTGTGACCCAGCACTTCTACCTGAACCTCTGCTGACTCCCTGCCTCAGCAGGAAGCTGAACCTCCTGAGTCCTCTGTTTTGTTCCAACTCTTATTTCTGTCTATTCCCTCTAGAATGGAAGAATTGTGTTTTGTCTTTAAATTTTCCTTCTATGCATATATCCACTCAAAGGACGTGCTGTTGGAGGATTAGTTTCTCTTCTGGTCCTGCATTAGCTATTCCTGGAACCATTCCACGAGATAATTAGCTTAAAACTGAAGCTGTTTAGGTTGTTAAGTCTCACCTCTTTTGAAGTTTAGCATGTCGCCAGCAATGAGACCTCCCGTATTAATTGGGAAAATGTTTGTCTGATTTTTATTTTTTTTATTTTAACAACAACTTTTAAATTGTAACTATTCTTGCATCTACTTCTTGGTGAACTGTAGCCCTGACTTGGGGATGAAATGTGGGCTGTAAAGAACTGCATCAGGTTGGTCTCTGGTTCAAAATTTTATAGGGCCAGGAATTATATCTTAGCTGAATGGTGTTTCAACTACTGATAACATGACAAGAATATTTGTTCTAGGTCTTGAAGTTTCCCATGTGCTTAGCATATGGTATTTGGATGAGGAAGTGTGGTTGGGTTTTTTATTTTCCAGTGCTGCTGTGTAAAGTATATCTCTGAATTTTTAGGTTCATTATTTTTGTATGTCTTAAAAGTGCAGTGCATTCATTTACTGTTGCTTGATATTGAAGATAAATGTTTCCCTCAGACATATCAATGAAGACAAAAGAAAAACAGAGGCACAAAGGCAGTTCTTTGATGTCGTCTATGAAGTTGATGGATGTCCAGTAAGTAATTTTGCTGAAGCTGCAGACCTGTAAAATGACTGCCCTAGTTTTGCTCCCTTGGCAAAAGTATGCGAGGTTAAAACGCAGTGGTGCTGGTTTAAAGAGATTTCCAGTGTGAAGTTGTGAGCCAGTGTTAATCCAGCCCTTGAACTAAATGCTTAATGAGCTTTTTGCTTCTATCACTTAGGCCAATCTCTTGTCCTCTCACCGAAGCTTAGTTCAGCGTTTGGAAACGGTAGCACTTGGTGATGACCTCTGTGACAGGGGAGAACAGGTCACACTCTTCCTGTTCAATGATTGCCTAGAGGTAAGATGACTATCTTAAGTACATCTCGTCAACTGAATTATAAAAGGTTTGACACTACACATGAATATCAACAAGTGAAATTAGAAAAACCTTTGAAGCAGAATTGTAAGTCTCAGAAAGCTGATAGGTCAGCACATCCTGGTATTGTCTTCCCATTAACCACTGTATAAGCCAACACAAGTAGCTACTCACTGCTGGATGGTTGAGAGGTGTTCATGTAGCCTTTAATGTCCTGCAGCCAGATCAAAAACTTAAAAGCAGCTTAATATTTTAAGAAATAAATGTTTACCTGAGTAGCACTTTTAATAGCACTAATGGATGAAAAAGTGCTGGAGTCCTTGGCTTAGGAGTAGCCTTTTAAAATTTAGTTGTATCTAATGTGAGTGGTAGATGTCTGTGCTTAGGCTACCAAAAAAAAAGGATAAAAAATCACACTAAATGCCTTAGACTAACAGTATGTTAGGAAGAACTAGGAGGGAAAAGTAATCTAGCTGAGTTTTGGGGGCTTATGTGGAGGAATGGAGATTATAAAGGGTACTTTATGAAAGTACTTGTTACTGTCTACAGCGGTAAAGAATGTTGTCTTCACAGAAGATCAGCTCTAAAATAATCCAAAGTTAGCGCTGTCTTAGAGACAAAAGCCTGTTGTTGTGACTAGTGATGAGCTCTTCCTGGGAGTGAAGTTGACTCAGTTCATTGCTTCTTATAAAGGAAGGAACGAAAGGAAAATGAAAACACTTTCAATAAAGCTTCTTGGCTTACCTCTTGTACAAGATACAAACAACTGAAGATACCTTACTTAAAAAGCATATAAGATACCTATGTGTTCATGTAAAGTAAAAAGTAAAGTAACTTTAGAATTGAGGTCTGTAATGCAAAATTACTTTTTTGTTGGTGGTTTTTTTGTGGGTTTTTTGTTGGTTTTTTTTTGTAATTTTACTTTATTTGAGGTGAGTGTGTTGCTGCTAAGTAACAGGTATTGCTGGGCCACTTGAACTGTAGGCAGTGACTTGTGAAATAAATGAGTTACTTTAAGATGTATGTGGTGGAGTAAATAGAGTAATATACTCCTTGGCATACTTTTCTGTAGCAAGCCTTTCTATGCCTTCCTGTATATCAGAAGGTAAAAGAATAGAAGAGAAACAAAGTGGCAATAGACCTTCTAACTTTAACCTCTTTGTTTTTTATTTAACTGCAGATTGCGAGGAAGCGGCATAAAGTCATTGGTGCTTTCAAGAGTCCTCATGGCCACACAAGGCCACCTGCATCCCTCAAGCATGTTGTCCTTATGCCTCTCTCTCAGATCAAGAAAGTCCTGGACATCAGGGAGACAGAAGGTCTGTATGTTTTAAAATGCTGTGATAGCTAATGAAAAGTGGTTCAGAGGATGAAGGATGAAGGTCTGCTGTCGTGGGCTATAAGGTGAAGGTACAGTTGTATGGTATGTTAGTGATTTTTTTTTTAGTCTAAGCTTCTGTAGGAGCTTGAGAATTCCTTGCACTGACACCTCTTGGCTTTTCAAGAATCACTGCAAGATGCTGAATTTGGCATAACTACTAGATTAGTTAGTATGGCAGTGTGAGCTGCTTGACAGTGACAGCTCTGGATTTACAAAACAAACAAGAAAAAGCCAAACTTCAGTCTGGAGCATTAGACTGACCAGAGACAAGTGCTGTTGCTGTGAAACCAAATTTTCATTTAACTGGTGCTAATGATGCTCAGGAGGATGTATACTTGGAATCTTAAAAGAAAGATCTAGATGACAGAATTTCTGTGGCTGCTTTGCCATACTGAGACTGTAGGGGTTTCACTCGTGCAATACATTCCTACAACAGCAGAACTTATGCTACAACACTATTCCAGCCTTGATGGTGACTTCTAAAGCAGTCTAGTCAGACTGGTTTCTAGATCTATGACCTAGAAAAATAGATTTTATATTTTGCTGTAGGTGATGGTATACATGTCATACCTGTTCTGCTTTGTTCTCTGAAGCACCTCAACACAAAAACCCAATAAAAAAAAATAGAAATAGCAAAGAGTAAGTAGTAATTGTGATGCCTACCTGCCTTTTTTTAAAAGGCATTGTGGAGTTTTTCATGTAAGAATTACCTTTAAATTACTGTGCAATGCTTAAGTTTACTTTGGGACTTGGCTGCTGGGAGCCATTTGTAAGTATACCATTTAATTGTTGCTAAGAATTTTAGTATGCAAATCTTGGCAGAAGTCATCTATGCTGTCTTATACACACTCTTTTGTAGGACTGCTTCTTCCAGTGATGCTTTTCTGAATTGGCAATGGTTTGCTTTTTCTTTTTTCTCTCTTTAAACTGTGTTTAGCATGCTTCAGCTGTGTCTGCTATAAAGGAGTATCAGCAAAGGATTAATTTTCTGCTATCAAGTGAGCAATCTTTGTCAAGTTTAAACAGTAAAGCTGTTGTAACTTGACTATTTTAATGTGTCATATATAGTACTGATGTCTTTGTTGCTTTTCACTGCTTTACAAAATAGGGTAAATGTTGTTTTCCTTGTTCTCTGTTGATAAAGAAATGATCCGTCCAGCACTTCATGAGTTAGGGAATGAAATTGATATTTACTGCTATATCCAGTAAGGACTGACTAGTCTGCAGACTACAGTGTTCAATTATTTGGTGAATAAACAACTGCTGCATGAATAGCTGATTGCAGCCCTTTGATGAAGGCAAGTCATACCATAACTGTCGTGCAAATAAAGATAAAATTCTTGCACTAAATCATTTTGTCCCTAAATCTAGCTCCTGACAGGTGGAGGGTTAACTCTTCTGAAGGTCCCCTCCTGAATTATATGAAAAATGATTATTCTTTGTCTTAACTCCTTGCCTCCTCTTTTTTTGTTTGTTTCTGTTTTTAAACCATAGATTGCCATAAAGCTTTTGCCTTAGTTGTGCGGCCACCTACAGAACTCAACAACAAGCTCCTCAGTTTCCAGATGACAACTGAAGAACCTCCTAAAGAAGACTGGTTGAAGATGTTGTGTCGGCACGTGGCTAACACTATTTGTAAAGCAGATGCGGTAAGTGCTTGGGAACCGTGTGGCTGATTGGAAATACTTATCTCTTTTGGGCTTGAAGCACAGGAAGATAAAGAACTTGCTAACAGTGGACATGCTTGAGGTGAAGTAGAGCAGAAAACATTTGTGTTAACACAGCTGTGAGTGGTTAAAAGGTGGAAAAGGAAACAGACTGGAAGTTAGCTTCTCCAGAAGCTAATAAGTACTTAAAAATCAAGAATCATGCCCTTCCCCCATCACACGTTAATTATAAATAATTTAAACTTTCCACTGCAGATCTAAAAAGAGTTGTCTTCATCTTGCTTCTTTTACAGCTGTGCTTCAATTTGCAATCCCAGCATTATGAATCATGTGGGTTTTTTCAGTCTGTTAGGCTCAATCCTTTGCTCTACCCCTTATCTGCATGGGCACTGTAATATAAGAGACATGAAGCATATTCATCCTATAGGCAGAAGCCTACAACCTTAAAACAAGGAAATAAAGAAAATGCAATAAAGGAGGCACTGGCCTTCTCGCCTCTTTAGAAGTTCAGTGTGTAGGCTTTCCACAGCCAGAAAACTAATTTGAGGAGTTGATCCCCTCCACTTAGGGCAAGAGACTTCCAGCTAATGTCATAATTGTGTAAGAGTGTATGCCTATCAGTCATGCAAATTTGCTGAAAGTATGTGCAGAATATACAAGTGAAACAACTTGAGACTAGCAGTGTTCTGTGTTCTGCATTGTACTCTTACTGTACGATATTTAGTTGTCTAACTTTTAAAGCCATGCTTGATTAGTTAACTACCTCTCCTGTAACAAGATAGCATCTTACATGACAAGCCAAACAAATTAAAATTTGAGGATTTAGGAATATGAAACTTGGCTTTGTGCTTTTCCTTCTTTTTTTAGGTACCAAGTAGGAAAATACTGATTCAGAAGTGTTGATGTATTTTAATCTGTCACCTATCTTCAGTCTAGTGTTACATATAACAAAGGGATGGAAAAATGTTTTGGTTTTTTTAATAGAAATTAAATCTTCATGTAATAAATATATCCTTACCTCTTGCCCCAGAACACTCAGAATCATATGCTGACAAATTGTAACCTTCTGTGCCAAATCCCCTTAGTTATTTCTGTAACTACGACTTCGTACTAACTATACAATACTCTTTTCTTACTGATTTAAATGTCAAATTGAGCTTCAGTTTAATCACACTTCCCCTTTTCCCTGGTTTTCAAGAACTCTGAAGCATCATGTGAGAATGAGGTAATGCCGATTTTGCCACACGGTGGCAGTGAAGGCTTTAACTAATATGTTGGAGACCATGTTAGACACTGGGAATAGCCATGCAGCTTGCTGTCTGCTGTCCTTAGGACCTTTTTTTTTTTTAAAAAAAACCTTGTTAGGTAATATGCCTTCTCTCAAAACCCTCAAACAACAAATAAACACCCCGAACCCAGGAGCTTCCCACTCCCATGTGTGCCTACCTCCCAAGTTTTGTAAATAGCTAAGCAGAGATTGTTTTGCACATGCTAGTTTAAGAACGCAACATGAGGAAAAACAAAAAAAAAACCAACCCCAAACTTGTGGCTATTCTGAAATATCTATTGAGTTTAAGGGGAAAGACTTAGTTGCAATGTTTGACAGCTGGAGCTATGGATGTTTCACTTCAGAAGAGTGCTAGATTTCAGTGAAACAGTGTGAAACTCCTCAGCTACACTTCAGAACTAATGTCTTTACTGTGGTCAACCATGATGAATTTGAAACTGAATCAAACAAACCCCACCACAACACTTGAAGTGTTTTCATAAACTGATGGCACCAGCAGCTAATCTAATGAAATAGCATGAAAGCAAATAGCTGCTTACTTGTATATTAGCAGTTAAATATGGAGGAATATGGCAATTAAAACCTCTAAGTCTGACCCAATGAACTAAAGAATGATATTTTGACAAGTGCTGATGTTTGTAAACAATTAAGACTAATTTTGTCCATAGGAAAATCTTATTTATACTGCTGATCCTGATTCAGTTGAAGTAAATACTAAAGATATGGACAGTACTTTAAGCAGAGCATCCAGAGCAATAAAGAAAACATCAAAAAAGGTAAGACTATGAAGACAGTAAAACCTGTTTTAGTCAGGTAATTGTGCTAGTGTTCTGTTTCAGGTGTTTAGCAGCACTTACAGCATTGACAGGGAAAAACTTCAATCTGAACTAAAACTCTTTAAGTATAATCTCCTTAAAGAAGGTGGGGAGTATTTGAGCTTTTGACTGAGTAGTTTTGGAGTATCTGTATATAGTCTTAAGTATTATGGCCATAAGTACTATGTAGTCATTTTTGAGTCTGTTATGAAGCTTATTCTATTTAATATTCTGAATCTTTTAAATATATTACCACCCCCAGCCCCCGCCATGCTGGAACTGTGTTTAGCATATTGAATGGCATTTTAAAGCTGCATGCAATTATCTAAATGCAAGTACCTTCAAAAGGAGGATTGGTGGAGACAACGTGTCTCCTGGTAATAAAATAGACTTCAAAATAGCAAGAAAGTGCTGAATGCTGGTGTCTGCCTGTGTACGCTTTCCTCTGTGTATGGCTTGGCTGCTCTCAACTAATGGACTGAGGAACTGTGCCCTGTTCTGTCAAGAGGACCTGGCTGGAAGGCAAGAGGAAGGCTTCTGTCTGTGCTGTCATGTTGGCTGTGCACTGGGTTTGGTTCTGCTAAAGCTGGTGGTGTTTGAGAAGGGGTGACAGGGAATGATGCGGCAAGAAGGAATCTGTTCCCTGTTCTCAGCAGCCTCATAGCAGGCTTAGTATGTTCAAGGTGATAATACTGATTCTTACAGAAAACTGTAGAGGTTGCTGTAGTTTGGAAGCTGCTGAAGACTAAACTGAGAGTAACTTAGGAGGGGTTCTGATTTTGCAGAACCCAAGGGATGTGGGGAAGCCTGGGTGACTAGACCTTACTTTGACTCCTCCCTGAATCTCTGCCCTCCCCTTTCCCTCCTTGTTGCCTTCACGTTTGGACAGAGGGAGAAGGGCATGGTTGATAGGGGAGCCTTAAAAGTCTGATCACCCTGGGGGTGTGTTTGGCTAGTTTTGATACAGTTGTATTAACATTTGATACGCATTCTACAGATGTTCAAAATGTGAATGGCAGCTTCTATCTTAGTAGTTTTTACAGCCTGGTTTTTTTATTATTTATTTAATTTTTTTTTGTCCGTGTTTAACTGCTTGTCAAACTCCTCAGGTTACGAGAGCATTTTCCTTCTCAAAAACACCAAAGAGAGCTCTTCGAAGGGCTTTAATGTCCCACAGTGCAACAGAAGGAAGGAGCCCCAGTTCAGCTAACGAGAGTTACATAGGCAGCCGCCTGACTAGTACGTCGTCCTTAGCGGTAAGTGGGCACAATGAGGAACCTTTGGAAGATCACACTGTGTGTTAAAATAAGATCAGTACCAGACATTAAAAATTTCAAGATCCACAGTGGAAAAAAATAATTTTTAGCTGATTCATAGATGTGTTATTTTTCTGAGCAAGAGTTGTTTAATGAGAAGGTTTACTTGCTGAAAATGCAGAAAAATCTGCTGTATGTACTAGAAACTGGGAGTTGCCTTGTACAATTAATTAGGAGGGGGGAGAAAACCAACCTTTTTTGCCAGAGATGGAATATATATAGATACACAGATATATCCTCTTCTGAGTGAGAAACTTCCAACACGCTATCTCGTGTCAGCTCATGCTTTTGAGTTTGGACTATACAAATGTAGTGCACAACCCTGAATAATAGAATGGAATTATCAAGGAAAGTGGTGAGATGATAGACATCCTGTGAAACAAACTGGGCAGCAAGGGTAGAGAAATACAGGTGCTGTAGCCTGAGAGCTTTTAAAAGGTGAGGGAATTATCTCCTTATACATGTTTAAGAAAACTGCACACTCTTCTGCTGTGCCTACTGCAGCTTTCTTCTGCTACATTAGGTCAAACTCCATTTCCTAGTACAGTCTAGTAAAGCTGACTAGATTTGAAGGAATTTTTTCATCATCTTTGCTTTCATTCTCATGTTTGAGTAAATCCATATGCTGAGTAAATATCTACTTGAAAGTCCGTAGCTTGTAGGACAGAAGGCCAAGAACAGGATTTCCTGTGTATCTTTCTACTACTGCCTAAAATGTCAGTACCTTAATATAGAGGTAATTCAGTATGTTTGAGTGGCTGTTAAATTGTACAACATAAAGATATTGCCCTGTTCTCCCACGTGAGATAGGCATGAGAAAATGAATTAATAAGGGAGGAGGTATTGCAGTGCTCTCCCTTGCTTTAAAGGAAATAAATCCACCAGCGTGGCTATACCCCAGTTCTCAGTAGAGATTTTCTTCCAATATGATTGCTCCAACAACTGGTTTAGAATTCTAATATTCTGTCTCTGTTTCGTTACAGCAGCGTGTCTCGTTTCTCATGAAAATGCAAGCCTTGCACTTTTCTGTGTGCACTACCCCATACAAAAATACTTGTTTCTGCAAAATGATAGGAACTTAGAGTAGTAAAAAACTATTTTCCTATTTCAGATTCTTCCCACAGTTCTTGGACTTCTGAGGTAGTGAGCTGCACCTTGGCAGCAGATCATATGTTGTGTGTGACGACATGTATGTGGGTTTCTTTTTTGTTTTTTAGCCAATCCCACTGAACTTGCAAAGCCTTTTTGATTGAATCATAAAGTTGAGGGGTTTGGATTCCAGCCCCTCAAGTTGGATACCAGTGCCGTTCTCGAGTAGGAAACTAAAGCTGCAGGAAACCTGTCTGTGTCCACTGAGAGAGTCAAAGCTGTTCTTCAGATATATTGTTTTAATTAAATAATCCTGGCCTGTGCTTGTGTGGGATTTTTTTGTGTAGAAAAACTATAGAGCAAGAATATCACTAAATCTTGAATGCTTGTTTTTTTTCCTGTTTGGACTAACTCTTGAACCCCTTCCTAATTGTAGATTGTTCGTTCATCTTCTACGTGCAGCCTAAAGGGATCTGTCAAATGTGCTGTTAACGTTCATCGCTCAAATTCTGTTGATTGGAGCTCTCAAAATTCCAGGCCTCGACCTGTGCTGTGTCCTGGCTCTCCAAATAGTCATCTTTCAAATGCTGTAGAAGAAAAAACCTCTTCCAATTTGGAAAGCTTGAATGGTCATGGCCTGGACAGATCATGTCCTATCCCTATTATTATTACCACTTGTGGTGATGCTGAAGATGATAATCGGTGGAGTGCCGAAAATGGCTGTACAGCAAATCCTGGCCGCTAATGCCCATCTGGCACCAAGTGAGAAAAAAAACCCAACAAACTCTTGATTCCTCTGAAGTTGAGAGCACAGCACAACTCCAGTAAACTGTAGAATACACGGAGTGTTTTAAATGGTGTTGGGTTGAGGTGTTTGGGTTTTTTTTGGCTAATGCATGGGATCAGAGTCAACACTCACATGTGGTCTAGTTCTGGTTCTAGGTGCAACATTAATTCACAAATCCTTTTAACTTCTTTGCATTTTTTATTTCGTTCCTATCTAATTGAATTGGTTGTTGTTTCAGTACAGTTGTCCAAGTGGCAGCATAGTTCACTGGCCAGAGCTTTGAGGACTTTAACCTGGTTGCAGGAAAGTCTTGAGCAGATTATTTTACTGATGGTTTTAAGTTTTTGTTATCTGTAAATAGAATAAGTATCCTGTGTAAAAATACTTCTGAGTCTAATAAGAGTTGCTATATAAAGAGTAGTTTCAGGATTTAATTTTCAAATGTTGCCTATGACTGCAAATAGAAGACATGCCATAAACAGACATGAGACTTCACAGAAGTGGTATATCCTTACCTGCTCAAAATATCCCTATGTAAAATACTCTTGGAGCATGCAGCTGCAGCAGGCTGCCTCCCTACCATGACCTGTCTGTGCTGCGATGCCTGGCTGCGCTAAGGAGCAACAGAAGATTGCTTGTGAAAGCATCTTGAGGGCCAGGGTAAAAAGAACATAAAATCTCAGCTGATTCAAAGAGGTCAACTTGTAGTGCTACATATTTCTGCACTGTCATTTTATGTCCC
Source organism: Actenoides lindsayi (assembly GCA_025331215.1). NCBI lineage: Eukaryota > Metazoa > Chordata > Aves > Coraciiformes > Alcedinidae > Actenoides > Actenoides lindsayi. Next base: position 19,127 of record WTSP01022679.1, read on the forward strand.
AGAAGCAGCCTATGCAAAAAGTCAGCTTTTTGCCTGGTTTGTGCCCATCCAGGTGCAGCTAAAGCCAGCTTTGACAAATTGTGATGTCTGTTGCCTTCTGTAGACAAGAAGGGTTCAGCATCCGATTTGGGGCTGAAAGCTGGTAAAAATATAGAAAGTTCTAGGATCTATAGGGAGCTCTTTTTTTTGCTAAGAGATTATCTTAATGTATCTTGCCTTCAATTTGGAGGGAGGTAATTACTGCAAAAAACATGATACAAGGTATATGCTAATATCTGGTTAACAGCTGCTCTTCAAAAACATGTTCTAGCATTCTGAATCTCTTAAGGCTGGAAAAGAAAGATTCCAAAGCTGGAAAGGAAAGATTTTTCTTCTGCATTTTTTTTTGTTTGTTTTTATGTTGAAATATGCACTCTACTTGCTTGGTGCTGTTCAACTTTTCTGTTAAAAATTAATGATTCAGCATTTTTACACTTTTTTTAAAGCTGTTATTAGTAACTGTCTTCTGTACTGTTACGTTCCTTATGTAACGGTACCTATGTTCCTTATATTCCTTGAGGCTGAGAAATGACTACTGAACATTTGATATTGGCTAATAAATGATCAAATAACTTTTTTTTTCTCTTCTCCAACAGGGTATTCCTTCTCCTTCCTTGGTCAGCCTTCCCTCAATCTTTGAAAAAAGGAGTCATACATTAAGCCGATCAACAACCCACTTGATATGAAGCAGATTTAAAAGACAATGCTGGATTGCAGTGACTGACAAGCAGATGGCTGTTCAAATGACCTGTTACTGACATTAATGGTACCTTAGTCATTAGCACTTAGCAATGATTAGCAAAATGTTAGATAACACTAAGTTAATCGCCAGGGGTTTTTAGTTGTATTGCAGCAGATCAGCTAATCAGTGGAGTAAGTAAGTTGGTCTTCACTTATGATGGGGTATTCCCTTGGACAAATTCATTTTCCCACCAACGTAATGGCAGCATTTTCTCCTGTGGAAATTGTCCCCTCCAGGCAATAAACTACTTGTCACATTTTGAAATGAAGATGATGCTCACCCAATGCGTGGCTAGTTTGGGTGACTCTTAGGCTTGCCTGACTTCATCAATTGGCAGAGCACTCCAACGTCTGAATTGCTGATTTCTTACATGGACGTGCATTATGAAGTACCTGACCTTTCAAGTATGACAGTTAACCTGTTGTACAGCTGCTTATTCCAGATATTTTATAAATGTAGTTGTTTTTAAAGAAATAGAATTGAGTTGCTGTGATTACAGTCTTCTGCAGGCTCCCTGTAGAACAGTGGTGTGTTAGATGTGTTTATTTCAACAGCAAGTTTAAAGGCTGTGACTGGCTTTGGCCACCCAAGATGATCAATTCAGTTCTTTGAATGTCTTTGAAGTGGAAGTCTGAGGAAAATAAATAATCACACTTCCCTTTAGTAGGGCTGTTAAACAACCCCCCACCCTCCCCAAACCCCACACCTTCCACATATACTTTGTTAATGAATCATTATTTAATGCATGGGATTATTAGTGTGACATTGTCACTGAAGGGCCCAGTTTTGGTGTGTCAAACTTCAGGTGTAGTACTCCTAAGGCTTTTACCCAGCTTGCTCATGTATTTGTGTCTTCCTTCAAAACTCCATGTTCACATCTCTGAACAGTTACTACGATGCAATGCTATCTCAGGAACTATCTAAATATGTATATTTCTGCATTTCATTAGCAGTCTAACTGTCTCTGTTAGCAGGAGTTCTCAACTTCTTGTTTCTTTTTAACCCCCTGTGTCTTGTCCTATGTCTATATGTAAGTAGTGATGCTTTTGAATATGTCAGACTTAACTGGTTTTTTTTATGTCTGTTTTTGCCAATCTGAGTAATGTAAATAAATGAACTGTTTAAAATAACACTGCTTCTGGCTTTGCTAAACAAGCTTTTATGAGAGTTGTCTTTGGCTTTTCAAGTAAAAAAGTGCTGTGTTGGGTTCCAGCCTCCAACTGTCCTCTGATTAGCCATATAGCTATTCCTAATAATGTACACAACTTCATAGGACTTAATCTGCCCAAACCAACCTTTTTTTTTTTCTTAATATATTTACTGTTCCTCCTCTTCCCTTGGACATATGTATCCATGGGCTTTTCATCCTTACCCATTCAAAATGAACATCTGAGCTAAATATGCACTGACACTTACAGAATAAACTATTCAATAAATATTATGCTAAAAAAAAAATCAACAGTTTTTTGTTATTTTTGGGTGGGCACCTGTTAAACTCCACGCAAACCTATGATAATACCAGCTTCTTCTTGTTCCTCTGCTTGTCTTTAATTTCCAAATTATTTGGATTTAGCTTCTCTGTCAAGTTCACTTGCACTTACTGTCTTGTCATTACCACTCTGGCACAGCTCTGTGGTTGCTAAATGAGTGGAAAATGATTGTTCAGAGGGTCACATCCTACTGCTCTTTATTTGTTGTATACAACTTTCTCAGGGAGGAACTAGTTCTGAAGAATGAGGAAGACTGTGCCTGCCTCCACTGTGACATTACCTACTGCATTTGGTTATTATCTGAACCTGTTTCAGCATGAGATGCCCTTCCTGGTGTTAAAAAATAGATGTACTGTTAAAAAAAGAAAATCTTATGGTATCAGTAAGAGAGAAATGGCAGTTTGGTCTTCTTGTAATTACATGCTGATTTAAAATAAAAAATGTATTCACTATTTAGCTGCTCTTTAGAGTGTAGCCAAAGTGATGTGCTCTAGCAGCAGTTAACTTGGGGTGTGTGTGGTCCTGAACTGGTGTGACGTTATACTGCCCCTGGGGTTCTTAGCTTTGTACTGGAGCCCTTAACTGGTATTGGCTGTCAGAGTTTCCCAGTGAGATAGAGAGAAGAGAAAACAGTTTTTTGTTGTAAAATAACAAGTTGATAGGTAATAATTAACACTGATTTCCTGATTTGACAACTTGTTCTCAATCTAATTACCCAGAGCAGTGTAACAAGTCTTTTTGGATACTGGAGGAAAGCAGTAGGAATCATCTGCCCCAGTTTTCGTAAGGCAGCGTCTCGCACAGCGGTGCAGTCAGTTTGCTAGCAGAGGGGAGCGAATACAAGACTGGCTGATCTCTACCCCTTGGACAACAAATCTTCTTAGCATCCACTGGGGTCATGTTTGAGTGGGGCTCCCTGGGGTTCTGCTCAGTATTTCTCCTGACTGAGTGGATAATGGAGGGGCAGAGTGAGCTTATTAGTTTTACAGCTGTCACACAGCAGTTGGAAACTTGTGTACGTGACAGAAGAGGATTAGAAGTGGAAGGGAAGTTAGAGAAGTGCTCCAGAGTAACAGAAATGGTAAAAAAGAAGAAACTTTTACAAATGAGAGGTTTGCTCTGCCCTTCTCAGTTTCCAATACCACATGCATGTGTTGTAGCATTAGAACAATTAGAATTTTACCCAATAATACTTTTACCCTCTAGCCCCTATAGGATGTGCCTTACTGAGTAACAGTGGCCATCTGAATTTGTACAATCCCTGGCGTCAATCGTGATACAAACAATTCAGATCTGTGGATAGCTTTTTAAACTTCAGTTAAGAGTTTAGTTGAATTACGTATAATTTCTTAGGTCTTTATGGTGAGATTTCTGCATCAGGAGAACTACAGGATCTGTTCTGCAACTCTTGAAGGAACAAACTTTAGGATAAAAAGGACACTTCTACCTTAGCTCTCATTTGCTTACCCTTCTTCTACAGCATTGGCCAGCCCCCGTTCAGCATACAGAAGAGTTGTTCTCATTCAGGAAGACTGGAACTCTCTGAAGAGGAGGTCAAAAGATGATCTTTACTTGAAACACAACCTTCTACAGGCCGTACAAAATGAAACGGTTCAATGAGCTCATGCTCATTGCTACAAGAATCCTTGTTCTTAACCTCTGTACTAAACTGGTACCTCTTAATAGTGAAGAAAAGATATAGAAGGAAAGGGTCTTACACTGGGTGCGTGATAAGTGGGGATGTCTCCCTGTTCTGATCCAAACTTTCAAGGTCTGTGCTGTTTTCTAGCAGCACACTTGCTCACTTCCCTTGTTAGTAGGTTTATCTTGAAGTTCTGGCTAGTAATGCTCCAAGGAGGTTCCTTTGACTAGGTGTGTTGTATGTACATCGCCATGGAGTTTAGTTCAATGTGCTCTTCAACATTTGGAGGAAATTAGGTATTGTGTTACGAAGAGATCTTTGTAACTTGCTGAAACACAGAATAGTGCTCAGAAGTTTACACTGTCAATGGTTTTTAAGGAGCCTGTATAACTACTGGGTGGTGGTTTGGAGGGAGTGAGCAGATTAGAGGTTGTACTGTGGCTTGATGTATAAGGGTGATGTATAAGGAAACAATAGTTTCTTAAGCTTGCTTAAGAAAAGTAGAAAAAACCCCATAGAGCTACTGAAGCAGCTGGCCACGAGACAGGAGGAAGTCTGGGATGCAGGTTGGAACTGAACTCTTCTGTTGACACCTGAATCACGTGAACTTCCTCACGTAGCTTTGTCTGGGCCTGAGCAGTGCAGCCATTCAGAAACCTACACCTGGAATTCATAAACACCCACTCACATCAAGCTATTAAAGCATTTGTGGACTAAGATGATTAATCTTTTATAGGCTTTTCTTCAAAGTGAAAAGGTGGAGAGATTACAGCTGCTTGAGAGCACCTGTTTGTGAATCTGTTGTAGATTCAACAGGATGGCTTGACCTGTATTTTGCAGAAAAATAGTTGCTGTTTCAAAAATAGGAACTGAAAACTCCACCATGAGATGGATGTTTACAACCCCTGAAAGCCAACCGTCAGAGACAAAACAGGGGCTAGCAAGATTGTACTTGAAAAACACAAAAGCTGTCGAGAGCTTAAAATGCTGGCTGAGTGCTCTGTGCAGCTGACACTGGAAGGGTGAAGGCAAACTGGTGCCACGGTCTTTGCCATGAGACCGGTTTGTAACTGAAGCTGAAATGGAAATGGGAACACCGAAAGCAAACTAATTAAACATCTAGTGAAATACATGTAACACTGTCGGGCATTAGGCAAACAAAAGTCATGTTTTAGATAAGAACATTACCAGTATTTAGGGCTGAATTTTCAGGTGGCAGATTTTTCTGTCAGCCTCTATACAAATGCATGGTTGCCTTTGTATGCCTAATTTAGGCAATTAGAAGTGCAATTACCACCCTACCTGCAAATTATAATTGGTTTAAGCTGTTTTGGAGCCTTTATCAGCTGATCCATACTCTGACTTTAAGTAGAGCTTGACGTTAGTGGGAGCTATCCTCTGTTACTGAAGCAAGTTCTTGTATATAGAAATACATATATGTATGAAGTAGTGAATAGCAACAAAAAAAAGATGCTTACAAAGAGCTGGGAAGCATCCTTTTAGTTTCACCCTGCACAGAAATGCTTATGTGCCTCTTTAGGTGCTACTTTCTATTAGTGAAGTGAAGCAATTAAAGTTCTGATATTTGTATTAGTAGAAAGAGGTGAACTTTTATACCCCTCATTCTCCTCTTCCTTTAGCATCTCCATTTCTTTGAGGGCTGAGGAAGAAACAAGTGGCTTTTGGCCTAATGCTGGAGAGCCCAGCTTTGCTGCTTAGCTTACTAGGAACACAGCAGACCCCATCCTGTTTTGAGGGGGGAGAATCTTGCACCCACCAAAACACAGAAGCAGGTTGTGTCCAGCCCCTCTAGCTCAGGTTTCACTGGAACCCGTGGAGATCAGGTAAAGGATAACATTTTACCTTTCTCTTCCACCATCTCCAACCAGAGACTGAGGAAAATGCGTCAGCCTGGTAAGTACACTGTCAATTTATTAATGGATTCCTTAAAGTGGGATTGACTGGAATATAAATTGTGTTACCTGAGCTCTTGGAGATTTTGTTTCCTGTGCAGTTCAAAACGATGGTGTTTATTTGTCAGTGTTTGGAGATGATAACTACCTCCTCGAAATACACACCTCTTGTCTTTACCCAGACAGTTAGTAATTCATTGGCTATGTTGGATTTTAAGCTCCTACATGCTTTCTGCTGCTCTGTGATGGCAAAGTTGATATTTCAGTAGTTTCTGCAATGTTTCAGCCTGGAGGGAATGTAAATACAAGCAGAAATGATTTTGAAACTGTGCCTTTTCTCTGTGTTTCAATGGCTCATGCATTACAGTTGGTATGGCTGACAAATCAGTACTGATTGCTAATTAAAAAGCTGAATATATTAAGGAGTTTCACACTTTCATTTCTTCCTCCGATTGAAACCCTGGCTGTATGAGTGCTAGTGAAGCTCTAATGGATACACTCTAATTACTTGCCATTTTTGCTTTGACTTAACAGTTCACGAATTACAGTAACTCTGACTGACAGATCATTGCTGATTACTAATTAAATGGCAGATTTCAGCTTTATGCACCTCCAGCTTTTACCCCCACAAAAAGTGACAGTCCGTATCTGAACAAAAAGAAGAAAGCTTTCTCTCTGCTTATTTGTTGATATGTAAAAGCTGATGGTCTCATCCCTCTGGAAAACAAAAATTCTTAGGGTGCATTTAACAATAGTGGTGGATAAATGTATTTCAAAAATAAAGTTACTGCTGTGTTGCTTACAAAGGAGGCTTTGGAGAGAAACTGTTCAAGGCAGTATAACAACTCAGCATGTTTCCTGGCACTCATTCTCTTACGGATCGCCTCAACCCTCATTTAGTGAGCAAATAGAACAATAAGATTTTTGGTCCTTTATCTGCAGGAGGGGACAATTCATTCCCTGCCATAGGTACTCCCTAGGTCTCCCAGACACTAGAACAAATGTAGGCATGTATTGTCTGTCTTTTTCTTTCTCGTCGTTTGCCTTTTCTACTCAACATATCCGGAATATAATGTAGCTCTTGACAGGATTACTACACCCCTAATCTATGATATGGTTTAATTTTGGATAACGATCTGTAGAAATGAGCTGTTGAGGTTGGGAACTCTTCTTGAGATGATGGTGCCCCTCTAGTCCTGAACAGCAGTGGGTAGAGTTATGGACAACTGGTAAATGGTATAACTGCTATAACTTTTCTCCCTAAATGCCCAGAAATATTCCATTCTCTTCCAGACTTTAAATCAAGAATAAGGAGGGCTCATTGAAATCGCTACAAATCTTTTAAAATCACCACAGTAAAGATATTGCAGCCTGATAAACTTTTCTTTGTGCTTATTTCACTGCAATTGTTATGAAAACAGAGCAAAACTCGAATCCTAAAAAGAATGACTGCTCATCTGGAAGGAAATTATGCTTCTCTAAGCTCTTTCAGTTTGTGAACATGCCCCTAAGTGTGTGAATATTTCAATACGTAGTTTGTAAAAATCCATCAGAGGTAATGCTTAAGGGCAAGGGTCAAAAGAAATGGCATGTTACCTGAGATCCCATATATCAAAAAGCACAGTGTAAAAATCCTTGGCATGCAGGTATTCTTAATGGTCCCTTCTGGACTTAAAATGTATTACAGAGAGAAACCATGAAGTCATTTTTATAATTTAAAGCTTTATCTTTTCTTTGATAGTAATTCTTCCTGTCTGAATATCCCTGTTCACCTTAAGCAAAAGAGAGATTATATTATTACTGTGAGATAATAAAAAAGACTGCGCTGTTGTGGTCAATGCCCATCATAAATGTAAAATTTGGTGCTCTGATGGCTAGTGGAAAGGTCTTTTTGCCTCCGCTTCTTCCAGCTAAAGTATTTCATGGCATTGCTATTAATAGCAACTCAGAGTAAGACATTTGTACAAAGATAAGAATATTGCAGCATCTGAAAAACAAACCATCCAAGGCCATTGTAGCTGAACCACCAGAGTAATGTTTAGAAAACCTTTAGGAGAAAAAGAAGCTCATGTGAAGACTTGAAATTAGGTCTTTTGACTGCAAGGCTTCAGAAAACATTTTCTGATTGTTGCCTGTGTAACTCTGTGTCGTTCATGGCGGTGTGGTCTTTCATAAAAACCCAAACAAACAACAACAGTGGAAGATTTTACAAAGGTGTATGGAAACCCAGGGGGAGGGGGCAGTTGCTTTCACCAGGCGCTTCTGAAACTCCACAGAGACCTGCTGTGCCTCATTTTCTACATGTGCCTGAGACACGTGAGCTCTGCCTGTCCTGGTAGTCTTGGTGAATACCAAGACAAAGCTTTCTGCAGTTGACAGCCCACAGGTTGATAAAATTCCACCATTTCCTCTCCTTGACTAGGAAATGACTGGAATGACTCAGCTTGCCTGGTTAGAGTAGCAAGCGTGACCTTTTAAAGAAGGCTGCCGTATGGGGCTTTTCTGCCTCTACTTTCTCCAATTTTCCTTTACTCAAGAATGACCAGCTTCAAAGAAAAAGTTCACCGCTCTAATTGAATATTCTCCATATTGAGAGGGGTAAAAATAAACATTCTTCTTGGTTTATTCATGCATAAACTAGAATCATCCAAGTGTGACATCTGAAAGGAACTACATGATTATAATCTGAAATGAGAACAAAGTTCATCTCATACGAGTTCTTATTTTTTCCCTGCAGACTGTGAAAGAGATTGCTGAATCTTAACATCCATTAAAGCTGGAGAAAGCCGGGGCTGTGCACCCCTGTGTTAATTGTTTTAGTATCCTGCTGCCTAATTGTATGTCCGTTCCACCTTCTCCTCTCCAGGTTAATGGGGTGGATAACAGGGGAGGACAGGAATGGTTGGCCAATCACACTACAATGCAAACTGAAAAGGTCAAAGTAATGCGCTGTATTATTCATGGGCTATGCCTTGCTGAGGTATCTGAGATCTCGTGTCCTCGTGATGAATTGCAACAAGGACAAGAAACAGCCCAACGTGAAATTGGCTCTTGTGACAATGACTGTAGTTCAAATGGAAAAATGTAAAACGGTGGCCTGCTGTTGTTCTGGGCTTTGAGATGAAAGGTGTGTGATCACATCTAGCCACTGAATAAGCAACAGGTTACAGTTGTACCACTTGTCAGCTGGGTTGTAACTATCACACGGTGTATGTAGACAGATTCTTCTAATTTTAGCCATGGACTTTGTTTTGGAAGTACTGTGTGGTGCCTAATAGCCTTTCTATGTCTTCTGTGTTGATAAACCCATGATTAGCTTATACATTTCTTCATATTAAGATGCCTTTTTAAGTGGGTATTTTGCTTAGAAGTATTAGTGTGCTAATTCCTAAGAGGCCACCTAGAGTGGACTGTCAAAGAGTCCTTATTCTAAGGAGTTTGCAATCTGTGTAGTCAAATTTGAAGGAAAACTTGATGTAGCCATTCTTTTCTCCTTCCCCTTGGATGTGAAACAGAGGTAGAGGGAGATACTTGCAGAGACAGGAGTGTGAGTGAGGTGTTCCAAATTATTTTCCAAGTACTGTCCCTCTCATCGACTACAGAGGGAGATTGGCAACAGCAGACTACTGATTTAATCCCTAGCAGTGGATTGAATGTGCATGTCCTCATTTAGTCCCTACCACTGGATGTCAAGAGTGCAACTCATCTTCCTCCTCTGGCAATGCATTTAATTTAATACTTCAGCTATAGACCCATTCTCAATCGCTTTGAGTCAGAACCTTGTATTTGTTTTACAAGTGGTTTTACCATATTTCTTTGACGGTAGAGGCTTCACAAATAGTGAAAAATACATTTTTTAAGACCAACCACAGTCTGGTCTACCTCCTCTGAGTCATAATTAGTGGTGTAACCTAACAGGAAATATATACCTAACACCTGAAGGAGCTGATTCTGCTTGTGCTCATTGTCCCTTCCAGCTCTTAGTACAGAAGTTCTGGCATTTACAAGGAAGCAAGTATTGCAACAGCAAGCAGAAGAGTTATGAGGTGGTGTTAGGGCAGAGGGTACTGATACCTCCCCACCCCCTTCTTTAAATTGGTATAGTGTTCTTTGCTTTTCATTGAGTGGTTTCAACTGACTTCACTTGCCTGCAGCCAGTGAACCTACCTGTCAACAGATAAATCATTTTTGTGACAAAAAAATTCTGTGATGGAGGGAAACGAACCCCCATCATTCATTTGGAAACTAGTTGTTGGAAGAGAAGTGACCTGAAAGTGGGACTCTTGGGGAGTGGTCTCAGATGTGTCCTTGTGTACAGGACTAAAATAGCCACAGCAACCAAGGGCCAAATTGTTTTGAACGTGCCCTTAACAAAAAATGAGGATGAGGAATGAAGTCCAACTTGTAATAATATTTCCTGAATGAGAGGAGCTGCGGTAAATGTCATCACCCTATAGAAATCTCCAGCTAAGAGGCCAGAGAATCATTATAACACAGTCTGCAATTTCTTCCTAGGGCAAGTTAATTATTATTATTATTAGTTTTAATTTTTGTAGGTGATCCTAGAGCATCTCATGCTTTAGAACCTATACTGCATGCAGCAAGCTCCAACTCCCCTCCAACTTCTTCCCAGTTGTCTGGCTAAAATGTAGTAAATGTGGTAAAGTTGACTCTCAAAGCATCACAAATAAAACACTGCGTACATTTGGGCCTGGGAAACGATGGGTTAGACATGGGTATTTTTGGAAAACAGTAATGCCCTTCTCCATGATAGAGGCTCTTTTTATGTTTGTTTTGTGTTGTTTCATAGCTGACTTCATCTCCTGAGAACTGCTTTACTCTGTGGCTTTCTGGAGGCTAAAGGGCACTGTAGCCAGGTGTTGGCCTAGATGTTTCTGACATCTACAGATTGATTTGGGCTACGGCCTCTCCCTCCCGGTGATGTATTGATCTGCAGCATAAGATAGGTTTTTCCACCCTACCTGTTATCTGAAAAGTGAAATGTCACATCTTGTCTCAGATCCAGGTCTCTTGCAAAGCTCCGTGATGAGACCGGTACATCTCTCTCAGTGCGCTCAGATCAACTTGTTCATGTTACACAGACAACTGTTTTTCATTGGCAGTGTTGCTCGTTTGCTCCCAAGGATCAGCTTCTTTCTGTGCACTCACTTTATTGTTTTTCGTAATTCTAGGTAAAGATACCTGAACTTGCATTAAATATTGCAGAACTGTAAGCCAGCTTGCATCAAATTAAGAGTATTTGCTTAAGAGCCTCATGATTTACCAAGCTGTGTGTTGACTGTGGCGTGATGGTCCGTGGGGAGCAGTTTTTCTGATTTAGTGTGTGTCTGCTCATCAAAGATGGATGATTGCCACTATGTGTCATAAAACTTCATCTGACAAAACCAACTCCATAGCAAAATAACGCCGTCTCCAAAGGGCCATAATTCTTCGTTTCTCCATCCCACATGTTTAAGGAGCTCAGGCTAGCTCAGATTTTCTCAGAAAGATTTCTTTATACTTAAATGAACAAAGGGCTGTCAAAGCTTTTGCTCCTTCTTTCTTAGTTTTCAAAAGTCTTTTATGAGAGCCTAGGAAGATGGTCTCTAGCAGCTAAAAATCTGTAGGATTTAGACTCCTATCTGTGATAAACAGATATGTGGGAGTTAAGTGGCTAAATGCCTTTGACATCCTGGATTTTAAATTGAGTTTTAGGGCTGGATTTTCCTTTCTTTCTCTCTTTTTGTTTTAAAGTCACCCATGAATGAGAAAATGTAATGAACCGAATGCTGCGTTTATAGGGTGAGGTTATTTTCTTACCAAGTAAGTTTGTGCATTTAAAAAACCCAACCAGTTACCAGCTAATGGGGTGGGGGGGAACCATCCTTAGGGCACAGACGAGAGTGAAGGCCTTCACATTCTGAACTAAAGGCAACAGCTGGGCTCCTTTGGGTTTTTAAATTCTCTTTTTGTAGTGTTGTGTTTCACGCACTCGTAGTTGGTGCAGCCATAAGGTTCAGGATGGCACTTTTAACCTATAGATTGTACCTGCAGTGTAAGGAATTAACCTAGAAGGAAGGGAATGTGAAGCTGAATTCTTGGCTGAGGATAGAGGGCACTCTGTTTTCAAGTGCTTCTTGGGCAATAACCAAGCCAGCAGGATTTTATAGAGATGGAGAATATTCTCAGAGCAGAAAATACAGGCCTCTTTTTGACTGTGTGTTACTATTTAAATGAACAAGACAATTTTAAAATAAGCTTTTCACAAACATTTATTCCAACCAGTTAAGACTAGTGAAGTGAAGGAGTGTCTTGCTAAAGATACCTCACAGCGAGGGGAAGGTTTAAGTGGAAAGGGGGCTTTTCTTGACCTATCTATCGTATATCTACGGAGTTAATTTTCTTGCTTGCTATGTGGCCGTGTCTTTAGAGCTAGTAAAGGACAACTTTGTTATTTTCTACTCAATAATATTACTGTGTACTTTGCAACCTCTTCTTTCTTTCCATTTTAGCCATTCTCCGCCTTTTGTTCCTTAAGTAATTGTCTTCTGTTTCGTATAAGAAGTCTTCAATTAGTCCAATCTGCAATTATAAAGAAGTAGTGTCAGAAACACGTCCCTTCCCCTCTACAGAAACTTCAAAAACTTTTGCAATTAGTTTATTTCAAAGCTAATTGTCATCAGGAAGAAAAATACATGAAGGCACCTCTCATCCAACTGGCTGGAGTAGTGGTACCAGATTTCATAATTTACTTTTTTTTCCTGTCCCTTTCTATTTGGATTCAATTACTTTAGTGCTGTGCAATAGAGTCTTTCATTGAAATCTGTACATTGAAAACAGGAATTTATCACGACTCTGTCTTTAAATGGCATTGAAAAACAGCCATTTTAAAAGGAAGGGATGATGAGGAAATTAATCTCAGGCAAGTTTTTCTTGATAAGGAAAGAGAACAGAGTCTTCTGGCATTTATATGCCAAAAATCAACACATGGAGAAAAATGAGTATTCCACATTGCTGTGGCAAGAACCATTTTTCTATTAAATCAAAATGAAGTTCTGAATAAATATGTTTTCCCATGAATATAATAGACCAGAGAATACAGTAAAAGAATAGATGATCTTAGTGTCTCCCCAAATAAAAGCATAATTATTCTAATGAAGAATGCATTCAGATAGACACATCTTTTCTGCAGGGGTGATTTCAAAACAACCAAAAATATAGATTAATAGTACAGTGTACGGGTACTCTGTAAATACCAGGCATTCATAATTTTATGGCTACTTCTCCACCTACCTTACCTTTATTCATACCCTTTGTTAGTGTTTGTGATACTCAGCGTTTCTGTGAGGTGAAGATGAAAATCATCTTCACACTGAGTTATACTCAAGACCTAGACCTTATATAATGTAAGGATCTAAAGAATCAATCTTCCAATTGCATTTTAAGCTGAAATTTATTAGCATCACCTGAGTTTCCCAATTACTCATGTCAGGATTTCTCCCCTCACCAGGATCTTTAAAGAGACGCCAATAAACACAAACCCATCTCTCCTAAGCAGATGCAAATTGCAAATATTTTCCTTGCTTGCTTCTGAGTTGGTTTTTTTTTTTGTTCTGGGTTGTGGTTTTTTTTTTCCTGAAGAAGTCATCAGAAGCCAAGGTTTTCCTCTGTGGGATCAATGCTGCAAATCCCTGTTCATCCTCATCCTCCTGTAGCACCTATGTGTTGGGCATCCCCACCCCCTGCCCTCTGCTGTTAGCAAGGAGCCAAAATCCTTACTCAGAAAGATGTAGTTTGATGGTTGCAAACCCCAAAATGGACTTTAAAGGGGTGGTGAGAAAGTTGCTGGAGCAGCCAAGGCATCAGCTCTTGCCTTGGGCACTTGAATCCCGGCGTAGCCTCCAAAGGCTGCAGCACCCATCACATGTACACGAGGCAGAGAGGAGCTTTGTGTCGCTTCCATCTGGACTCAGGGATGAAGCAAGGTGCAAATGATGGAGAAAGCTTCTGTGTAAGGGGGAGAAACAATGTTTAGTGTTGGTTGGAGGACACTAGTGAAGCTCAGCTTTTCTCTGAGACCCCTTATTACTAGCAAAGGTGTTGTGGGGGCTAGAGACTAAGCAGGTGGTCACTGGGCAAGTGGCTCCTGTGGGTCTTTGCCCCCTTTTGAAGCCATAATCTTCGACAGAGAGCTGATTTATTTTTGATTTAAACACTTTTCCCCTTCTGCTTGCATTTTGAGGAGAGTTTATTAAAAAATGCACTAAATACCTATTGAAAAGACCACAAATCAAATCAAATCACTCTCATTCATTCAACTTGTGTGTATTTTTTTAATTTTTTTTATTTTTTTTTGGTAATAATAATTAGTTGTAAAATCCAATAGGCAAAAGAGGTTATTAAATCCAACATGGGCCAAACAACCAGCTGGCAGAAGCTGGCAAAGCTCTGTAGGGAACTAACCCTTATTCATACCAGAGCTGGTTTGCCATTGCTGTCAGAAATAAAATACAGCAGGGACACAGCATGATAAAGGCTGCATCTCCCCTCTCACTGGGTGAGCGGGGTTTAAAATGGCCTTAAATTCACTAGATCCCTTCAAACCGCCACTTGAAGAGGAGCTGGCAGACTTCTGAGCTTTGCCATTTGAGACGATATATCAATTTAGGGGCAAATGCGCAGGGAAAGGTGTTGCTTTGGGACCTGGGGGAGGTAGATGCAACCTAAATGTGTCTCCACACAAACTGGACCCAGCTGCTGTTGTTCCACTGCTGCCCATCGGCTCGTCCTGGACCGAATCCAGCCCATCCCAAACCAGCATTTCGAAGGCTGTGTCGGTGCCATGTTCGGGGCGATTAAAGAGCAATTAGAGGGAGAGGCGTGTGAATACGCTCACACACGCTCACTCAGGCTCATTAAACAGAACAGAATTCAGAACTGGAGCTCACCAGCTCCCTAATTATTGCATTTTCCAGCCAGGGAGGGCTGGGACTTAGCAGCCGCTGGGGTCCATAAAGCTTCCATTTCTCAGTGCTTCATGAGCATCATGGTCAATATTTAGGTCGCCTTCAGCTTTAGCATCCAGACTGTATTGGTAAACTGGCCTCCTGCTACTCTGCTATTGATCTCCTCCAAGACACAAACAAGAAGGGGAGGACAGATCCTGCTGGGATCAAACTGGGCTGATCTGTGCTGGGTGAGACACTGGCCTGCGTCTTCTATGATTCTGCTTTGCTTCATGAACTGTTTTTTTCTATCCTCACCTGTTTAGCTCGAAGGAAATGGGGAGGAGGTGGATGAAGGGGTGCTGCCCTTTTCCTCTTGAAAATCAGAGTCCTGATGTCCTGGTTTGGACAAGGTTTGGACACCTCACCACCCAGGGCAGCATTTGCAGGATAAAAGGGTTCTAGAAAGCAGGACAGTAAGGAATCTATGGATTGGGATGGGATGGGATGGGATGAGATGAGATGAGATGATGAGATGAGATGAGATGAGATGAGATGAGATGAGATGAGATGAGATGAGATGAGATGAGATGAGATGAGATGAGACAAAATGGAATGAGGCAGGGTGGGACAACATAGGATGGGGTAGGATAGGTCAAGACAGGATGGGATGGAATAGGAAGGGATGGGATGGATAACTGCCTCAAGGGATGCTGGAGGGAATCAAGAGGGATTTTCTCACCTTGAATCCTGAAAACTCCCTTTGATAGAGCTGCCAGATGCTCAGCAGTAGCATCATTCTCCACATATTTCTCCCACCCTTCAAAATGCTTTTCCAGCAGCACCTCATCACGAATCCCCACTCACTGGTTCCCTACCCTCTCACTGGCACCCTGGAGGATGTAAACTGTGGGCAAAACCTACGATGTGCTCTAATACTGCAGAGGTGAAACATCAGCATGTGCAAAATGAAGCAGAGAAATGGCTGCAGTTTATTCTTTCTTAAAGGTCAAGTGACAGTAGGTGACACCCAAAGGGTGATCTACGCGTCTTTGAATTTATCAGCTGGCAAGGAGGATGTCCTGGAGATTACAAATATATATTTATGTCTGTGATATAAACTCAATGTGTAGCCGCAATTAGGATCAAGAGGAGGCTGACAGGTTATTTTAAAGCAGGGAGGGGGAACCACACACAGCTGCGGGTTCTCCAATGTATTTATGTGTGTACGCTCACGCTGATCTCCCCGAGATATAACGAATTGATCCCTGAGGTTTAAGAAATGCAATACCCAAATTGCAGACACAAATTTAAGTCTTTTCAATCTCCCGTACCTGTCCTCAGCTCAGGGAGGTGGAGGGAGTCTCATTGACTCCATAAAGTTACAGGAGCTGATGGCCGCCTTGGAGCCCGGCTTCGAGCAGCCTCATCTGTCTTGGTGGCAGCAACGAGCCTGCAAGACCTCAGATTTATCCTCATTCTTTGCCAGACACCGAGCCTGTCTGCACTGGCCCACGGGCAATCCCACCTCAGCATGATGTGGACCACAGTCTTCTGGGTGTCCTGGGGCAGGTTGTTTCAAAGATGAGCAAGGAAAGAGTCGACTCCCTCAAAGTTTGCCCAGCCGACCAATATCGTAGCATTAAAACTTTCCATCCTTGTCTTTAATGCAGCTTAATGACTTGTTTCCCCTCCTAATTGCTGCTTGGCTAACAGCAGATCCTTCCAGCAGGTTATCCAGCAGGATGCCTGGGTGTTTTCCTGCCAGGCTACAATTAATTCAGAAACCACTGCAGCGTAGGAGTGATTTAAGCGGTCTTCCCACTTCGCTTTACCTTGCGCTTCCCTTTGCCGAATGACATCTCCCATCTCATCACCCAGGGATCCTGAATTCCCAGGTCAGTTCCTTTGGTTTTCTCTTGAGCCTCTTTTCACTTGAATAATGCACATATTTGGATTGGGTCAGAAAAGCCAAAAGTTCCTTGTCTTTTGTACATGAAAGATGTTGAGCAACCACCACTTTCTTGCTTCTTCCAGGTTATTGCACAAAGTAAAAGGATCGGTTGGCGGGTCCAGAATTTGGGTGACCCTACACGACCCTATAGATCGTGATCCTAAAGGAAATTCAGTTTTTTAAATGAAACCTGAGACCTGAAAAGGGGAGAGGGGCTGTTGCCTGAAGGTGTGGGGAGTTTTGGGCACTGATATTGCAGCTTCATTCAGAGCAACTGGAGCCCAGGTTCCTCCTTAGAGGTTGAAATCCTCCCCAACCCCAGGCCCTTCTATGCCCAATGCCAAGTTTTCCAAACTTCTCAAATGAAGGAGTTTCTTTAGAAATAAGAGCGAGTGTTGCTAAAATTACGATGCTGCTGCTTTCCTTGATTTGCTGCTCTGTGTTACACTTTAAGCCTTGTTTCCAACGTCTGTGCAGCTCTGGTAACTGTTGAAATTAAATAGACATAGTGCTGTGGTCATCAGCCATTTCTCAGCCATCTGTCTTCTGCACGCCTGGACCAACATCTGGGATGTGGGGGATGAAGCTCTCTCTTGTGGGTCAGGCCCTAGCTCAGCATCTCACAGAGAATGGTGACCACCAAGAGATGGGTCTGGAAAAATCACCTAAACGCAAGGGCTGGAGCTTCAACAAAGCCCCCACATCCTGACCAGCCATCAGCAGCACTGCTGCATCAAAGCCACTTCACCCCTGCTGTGTCTTGATTATGCAAAGCAGGAAGGAGCAACTCATTAAAAAATCTCAGCTGCATCCACCTGATGTCCAGCCTGGGCTCTCCCGCCCACATTTCCACCTTGCTCAGCTCTCTCCATCCCCTCTCCCGAAGGCATTGAGTGATCAATGTGAGTTTAGGCACCTTCGTGCAATGCTCTTAAGCGTTTTAAAGTGATGATTTGCCAGCGGACCAGGAGTGGGACCTGACTCACTCACGCTGTTAAAACAACTCTCTCAAAGCACCGCGTTGAGCACACAAAGGCAATCCACAGCAGGCATCGTGGGAGCTGTCTGCCAGAGCGTCTGGAAGCTCTTACTAATCAAAGCAACATTGATTACACAGAGTTTTGCAAAGGTTTCTTTGCAGGGATGATGCAGGGAGACTTTCAAAGGGGCAGGCTGTCAGTCAGTGTATGGGGGATGTTATATTGAGGCCAGAGATCCCACAATATTTTCCTAGATTAGAGATTAATGCGCTTCTAATTAATTTTGACGCTGTGTAATACGATGAAGTTGTGTCTTTTTTTTTGCAATGCCAGGCTAGCTCATAATCCAATCTTTAATTATTATCTCTTGCCTTTAAATAAAACAGAAAAAGGCTGTTACGTTATAATGCCGGTTGGGCAGCGGCCGTCGGGAAGCCAAGGGCTTTATACGTTGATGGAGGCAGTAAATTTACAGCCTTTCTTTTCGTTTAATGAGCTGGATTGTCTGAAGTCTCTGACTGGCAAGAGGTTTGAAACTATAAAACCTCACTGAGGCTGATCACAGCTTTCCAACCCTGATACCTGGGGAACGGACACCAGTGGGATGGGGATGGGGATGGGGATGGGGAGGGGGAGGGGGAGGGGGATGGGGCTGGGGATGGGGAGGGGGGGGGGGGGGGGGCGGGGCGGGGGCGG
>WTSP01022680.1:0-17956 GCA_025331215.1 Actenoides lindsayi
TTCCTTCCTTCCTTCCTTCCTTCCTTCCTTCCTTCCTTCCTTCCTTCCTTCCTGAAGATGTTTCCCACAGTCCCCCATGGCAAAGCAGAAGAGAAAAAGAACCTGAGTGCAGCTGGGTTAGCTAGCAGTAGCCCCCACTGCTGTGTTGATCATGCATTCTCTCACATTAGTTTACCTAGAATGAGGAAGTTTGACCTACTGGGTTCTGTATGCTCTTTCTTCCCATATTTCTATTTTTCACCATTCTGCCGATAGAGCCAGGCTCTATGGCTGGAGGAATCTGCCTAGCAGGGAATTTCCCCTGTAGTGCAAGCTGTGGACAGTATAATTGTTTGAATAGCCTGGAAGGATCATTGTTAAGTGGGCATGAGGAACAAAATTACTGAGTTTTGGCTCAGTGACCTTCTGCTTTCCATTCATGAGTTCTGCAGTAAGCATAACTCAACCTGAACTAATACTAGCTGCCTAGTATCAGTTCAACAAACAAACAAAAATAACAACAATAACAAAAGCTTAACCAAGGTTTGTGTTTGCTTTCTGAGGTACAAACTGATAAAAGTCCAGCTTAGACATAAAGATTCATTTCATTAGATCTTCTGGTTAAGGTAAGGAATATGACAGGTGATGCTTCGGAGGGAATGGCAACAGATGAGGATGCTTAGGCTGTAAATGCTGTATCTTTCCCTTTTTATTTAATGAAATAACTGTAATCATGGAGAGGAAAGCAGACAAATGTTTCACACATAAGGCAAGCTTCAGCAGTCAGTCAAACAATTGCTCCAACACAATGAACACAATCTTTCCAGCTCTAGGCCTTTGCCACAAAGCTAATAGCTCTACTGTTCCGGAAAGCAATCACATGCCCCATGCCTCTCTTCCTGCAGGTGCAGCTTTCCTGGTCAATCCAACCACAAAGGCTGTATTTTTGCAGTCCCTTGTAAAGGAGTACATTGCAATCCTGCAATCAGGAAATGCCATGATCAGAAGTCATTATGGTGAATTCTCTGAAGTAATGCAAGGGCACACAGGGAATGGCTTTTCATGATTTTAAAGTCTTTACAGAGGGGCTTCTAGATTCTCAGGAACAGTAACTAGTGACTGATGTCAAATGATAGGTTATTGTTTTTTCCCTCCCCCTTGTTCTTTTCCTATCAAAGCAGAAAAGGAAATTAAAGATAAATCTAGTTTTTATGAAATAAAAATAAATTTTTATTATAAGTAAACCTTGGACAAAAACAGAGCAAGCAAGAGCACTGCTGTTTCTCTTTTTGGCAGGTAACTTAGTAAAGTATGGGACAGGTGGTTTCAGGAAGTAAAATACTCCATACTGCTGCAAGTGCTTGGTGATCTGTTAAAATAGCAGCTGTCCCAGTCTAAACCATAAGGAGAAGGCAATTATTATAGCCTCAGTTATGACTGTGGGTAAGCAGACAGGCTTCAGCGCAACTTGAATCTCGGCTCTTTAGATCATTTACCAGAAGCCACATGCTGCCCCAGGGATTCCACACAGCAAGCAGACACATCCATTATCAGCCAGAAAGAGGAAGGGTGTGCACTAACATTGGCAGTTGCCCAGACCTTAAGAGATGTAGGTTCAGTTCTTGTTCTCTCACAGACATCCTATGGGATATTATACCAATAATTCAGTTTATCTGGTCCAGATACTTGCTTTTTTTCCAATGCCTAAAACCTTTATGTGCTCATCCTCTGAAGAAGGATACACTACGAAGAGCTAGGTACCAAGGTTGCAGAGGGATTAAGCATCTATCAAGTGTTAGAGAGTCACTCCTTTCTTCTAACATGAGGAAAATCAGACTCTTGTCTATATAAGACTTCAGTGTTTGGAGAACTCATCCAAAAGTGAGAAGTAAGTTTTCTTCCTTCAGACTTCCTGTTCTGAACCCTGGATTTCTTCCCACTGCCTAAAGCTGTCCCAGGCCCCAGGTTCCAAGGTATGGGGGAAGAGGAAAAGAGGTACAAATGGATCAAGATGGGGTGGAAAGGAGAAATTATTCCACCTACAGAACATGTAGTCTTGAGTGTCAACTCCTGCAGACAGAATTTAAAGACTAAACAAGCTGGAGGGCAAATAAGTTGCTCCTCTGTTGTGTAGCATGCTTGGATTCCAGCCATTGTTCTAATCAAGTCATCAAGGACAATTTTTTTTTTTTTTTAATTTAAAATAATTATATCTCTTTTTCTTAGTGAACATTTGATTCTTGTTTGCAAAATGGAGCTGCTAAGAGCACTGCTGCACCTGCATAACCCAAGTCCTTAAGGTCCTAGCAGATGGGCAAAGGACAGGGTAAAAAGAGGAAAAGGGAACTTTGATTCTGCATAAGCAGAGAAAGCACAGAATCCAGCCAGTCATTTCTTAACCACTTGGAGCATGTCTTCCAGAGAAGGAGCTCAATGGATACACTTCGGGAACGATTAATTTCTAGATCCTAGCCAGCTCAAGCATGAGAATTATGAGTTTCTAGGCCTGAAGAGATCGAGGCTACTCAATCTCTTTATTTATTCACAAAAGTAGAACTGCAGGCAAGGGAGCTTCATTATTAAACCCCTGATAGCTATGGAATTAGGCACTAGGAGTACAAGCCAGAGTTTTGAAGTTACAGTATTAAACTTCTGCATCTAATTGCTGTCTACAAATTGAGGTGGACACAAAAGCTGACTTTCTGTATCTGACACTCCATATTTCTTTTCCTCCTCTTCTCATAAAGTAATAATAGCTTTTACATTTTCCTGGGGGTTTTTATAAGAGTAAAAGCCCTAAAAATGCTAAGTGGTCAGCTTGCATGATAATGAGGGTCTGTATGAATATCCAAAAGGTTACATAACCACTGCAGGGAACATGTGACTGGAGGATATGCAAGCACACAAATTTTAATTGGGACGACAGTAGTAGTGGAGCATCAAAGAAGCATTTGTGGATGCAATGGATTATCAAGAACATAAGGATACTAACTATGGTGGTGGAAGCATCAACACAGGCCAAACCCCAGAAAACAGACCCAAAGAGACCTTATTTTCTTCCATGCAAGAGCAGACACCCCACTAATGTGAGCATGTGAGGGTGAGAAATGAATCCCATTCCTGCATCAGATCATGCCCAGGGGCATTCTCCCCCCACCTTATGTTTTGTAAAGTGGTACAACATTCACCCCATGCCACATATGTCCTCCCGATGTTGCATCACTCCCTGACTCCTGCACAGTGATGCAGCCTGGCTTCAGTTCCTCACAGTCTGGGAAAGTGCAAGATTTTGCTGTCCTAAAAGGGAAGAATAAGATAGGCTTGTAGGGAGGGACCAAACACTTATGAATATAAAACTAAGTAATTTTTTATTGCCTTGTTATATCTGGTTCTGCCTGCTTTGGTTGTTAGCGTGTGCTGAGGACTGTGATTCAAAAAGATCCCAGCTGGTATAACCAATCCATGATACAATCACACCTTCAGTTTGCTGTGTGAACTTGTCCTGAGGGGTGTTTCTGTGCTGCACACTGTGGATGGAGTAAATCTGGATGAGCCAACACTATACAAAAGGTGGAGCTAGTTATCTGATGTGGAACTCCATGCTACTGGTGCTTCTTTAGAAGGAGCCCAGATATTCACAAGTAACAGAGAGTTGTGCTGAGCAGACACATGAGTGCAGGAATGGGTAATATTTTTCAAGTAAATAAACTTGGCAAAGGCTTCTAACAAAACAATCTATTTTCTAGTCAGTAAGAACTGATGCCATTGACTCCCTGTGCCTTGATGATATTTAAAATATTGCTGACTGCTACTGTGTTGATACAAGTCATGCAAATCCACACACTTTCTGACAGTGAAAAACACAGGAAAACAGAGGCTCCAGGGCCAAACAGTCTGTTGTAGCAGGAAATGTTTTCAGAACAAAAAGTGACTGGGTCATGCATAAGCATTGCGATAGCAGTTACTCTGGCAGTTGAACAGTCTGTCAGGGGAGGCAGGTCAGTTCATCTCCCTTGACCTAGAGTACTTCTTTCCTTTATTAATTAGCTGCTTTGACTTGCTGTTTTGGTCCTTAGGTTTTGAAGTGGTTTTTTTGTGTGCTTTTTGTTGTTTTGTTTTGTTTTCAGGGAAGGGGGGTTTGTTTGTTTGATAAGAATAGAAAGATGTAAGGCAGAAGGAGTCACAGGAATCTGTGGACCGAAATGCCTCTCCATTGGCAATGTCTGATTTTTCAGTAACCTTCATACATCATATGAATGAGCTAGGAGATAAGCCCCAGTCCAGGCATAGGTCACTGTTATTGCAGCAATCCATCTAGTTTTACAATGACTTTCAATATACAGGAAATTTTCAAGCGAGCAAAGACCTCCCAGGAGGTAGGGGTGCATCAAGGCATGGAATCCAACTTCCAAATCGGTTTCAGGGACTTTTTCTTCTGAAGCCTAAATCATCGAAACGAGAACATTCCTGAGTTAACAAGAACATGTCTCTCAAACTGAGCCGCCCACCACGCTTTAAACAAAACACAGCAAGTGATTCATGGTGATATGAACTCCACTGACACATGCACAGCCAAGACTAATATTATGGTACAGTATGTTAAGCTTGATTAAACAAAATATTTTGGTACTCACACTTGACAAGCTTTTGCATATGGCAATTGTGTCAAACTATGCATCTGAGTCAGGGAACTTTAATTTGTTTCAAGGCTGAGTGTTCACTTTTTTTTCTTCTTTCACTTCCTTGTTTCTCTGGCAAGAAGCAGCTCCTGTTATCATTGTAACACCTGAACGTACATGATATGTCCAGACAGTCTTACTGAACTTGCAAGGGGATGCAACAAGTAAGGAAGACCTCACTGGAGAGGTGCAAGGACAGCACCGTGGCTCAACAGAGAGCTTGAGGGTGACTAGACTGTTTCTGCAGTGTGCCTCGGGTGCTTGGAGCATGGGGAGAGAGCACAGAAATGAGGGAGAAGCTCTGAACTGGATTATCCAGGTTCTGGTAAGCTCCCTAGCTTGGCTTCAGTTTCTGTTCTGTGGGAAGCAGGTTCAGAGTGAGCAGGAGGAAGTGTGCCCTTAGCCAGGAGTGACAGTCCTGGTACTGCTGGAGGAGATGGCTGAGCATAGGGAGGCAGTAGCTTTGGCTCAGAGAAGGGAAGAACACCACCAGTCTTTTTCACACAAGCCTCATCTAGAGGAAGGTTGATAACCACTGAAGTAGACCAGATGATCAACTCCTGTCACTCACCCAACACAACTACCTAGAGACAAAATATAGTAGGAAGTGGACATTTGGAGGGACCGGGCAAATAGATGCTGCAACTTTTAGATGCAGAACTGACTGAAGAGATGGATTTTTTAGCAAGTCACTATGTGTGTTTTGATAGGATGTCCCACGTTTGACTGGCTGAAGTAAACATGATCCTATAAGCATGATCATCAGCTGAGAAACCAGCTGTCGCAGGAATTCTGCCATGAAATAACTGCTGATGAGTTCAGCTTCCCAGGAGAGGTGTGAAGCCTGATCAGCATAAGTAAGGATCAAGACTTTAATTGGACTGTGTCACCAATGTTTTCATATGCTTTAAATTTTTTAAATTTTCTAAGATCTGCACTCTATGTCCAGAAATCATTGATAAAATATTGTACGAGTTCAATCTGCTTCAATCATCTTTAAACTATGTCACATGCTATTGCCTGTACATCTTGATCAAACTGTGAGAATGGCAGAGAGTGCAAGATCAAAGCAAGCAGGAAACTTCTTGTGTAGCTAGACTGGTAAAAACATTTGCTTATCGCCATGTTCATATAATCACGCATATCAGACAACAATGAATACTTGTGTCATTCTGCACACTGCAGTTCACCAGCGGTTGTTGAAGTGCTGTAGTTTCAAGAAAGAACACGCATTGGGACTACAGGGCAGTTAATTGCAAGTGAGAGCCAAACCTCTGCTCTTCATATGTATTTTTTAAACTGATTCTGCCATATCTTAGCCAAAATAAGGTTTATTTTAACTAATGTTTTCTGTAGCTCTGTTTTATTATTTCAGGCTTTTATTACCAAGAAGATGTGAAAAACTACCTTTCCTTTGCATCTTTAAAATGTACCACATTATGAGTTGTGTTTAATGCTTCTCTCAATGTAAACTCCTGATGCATTGTGGTCTGTGTAGCATTTCAAAGACAGACACTTTATCAAAAAGTTTGCAGGAATGTTGAATTAGAGCAGTGTCTTGGAAAGAAGAAACCTTGTCTCATTTGTGAGACAGTGAAGGCAAGGATAGAATAGTTAAACTTCCCACTGAGTTGTTTTTATTGCTGGAAATATACTTGCTGTCCTTGAATAACAATTTGGGACTTCAAGCAGTGCATAAAAATTAAGTATTTAAAAGCAATCTTGCTTTTTGAAACAGACATTCACTCAGCATGAGCAACCTATTAAGCTTGTATAGGCTATATGACCAGTTATTCAGACATACAGCAAAAGGTCTCAGAAGAAAGAGAATTCCCTTGCAGCACTTGCCTTGAGGCATGTTTTACTTCAACCTGTCAGGTCTTTGTGTAGCCAAAATCCATGCTGAGGCCTCACACCTTCTCAGCTGCACTGTGTCAAATTTCATCAGGACTATGCTGCATCTTGGTCACAGCTTTCTGAGAAGAGTGCATGGGCAAGCATTGTGGAAAAGGTAATTCATGTCAAAGACGATGCTCCGGAGGACAGATGACAAGCATTGTTCCAACAGCTTGACTTGTTTTCCCTTTCTCCTGCCACACCCCAGGAAAGATTCATCAGCAATTTTAAAAAATCCTTATTGCTAGAGTCCAATGAGAAGCTGCGTGTAGGGTTCAGCCAGTTGCCCAGTGCTGAACTGGTATCTGTGCAAGTCTAAATTTGTTTCACTGCTGCCAGAGGTGAAAGCACACACAATGGAATAATAAAAAGAAAAGGATAAAATCTCTGTTACTGTGTGTCTTTCCCTCTCCAGAAGTTGAGCTACTTTGTATCAATGAAAGAAAAGCAGTGCACCTGCAGAAACCAAATGAATTTGAAGAGTAGGAGAAATAAGAGAAATATGCTTACAGTCATAGCTAGTTATCACCACAGCCCCAGGCAGAGACAATTCACCATTCATATTAGACTGTATTTCTATATTACATATACCTGTGCAACTCTTCTCTCCACTACTACTTCTTCTGTCCATGTTCTCTGTTCTCCATGGGGCTGAATCAATAGCACCGCAGCAGTTGTGATGTAAGAGTTGAGGTTTGTGGGGACAGGAATTAGCCTACATTAGGTCTGTTGATACAATTGAAAAATGAGATATGCTTTCAGCTTCATAAGTTCTTGACATTCAAAGAATCGGGCACTTGAAATCAAGAGTTAATGTTAAATTCTGTCTTATTGATTATGGACCCCAAATTTCCTTTTATTTAAGCAGTGCAAATTCCCTTACCTTTGATAATATCAAAGGCCAGTGGTCAATAATTTGTGACACAGGAGCATATTTCAAATGGCGAATAGTGCAGTTTGGGACAGTGCTGGGAAATTCTGCTGTTTGAAAATTAATCTATGGAAGGAAAAAGTTTCTAGGTTCTTCTGAATTCAGTGGAATCCTTTGAATTTAGAGGACAAAGACAGACTCTGCCCTTCAGAGGCAAGGTACTGCCAACTGGTTGATAGGTATCGTCTTGCCTTTCTGTGAGACAGCAATCCTCAGCTCCCACTTACCTTCTACCGGAGCAGCTCTTAACCTCTAAATTGAGAAAGAAAATACAGCTTGATAGGGGCTCTGAAAAAAAGTTGCTTCTTCAGCTTTAGAGCTAAATCATGTTTGAGGATGATCCCTTTATTTGGGCTCAAACAGAGCTTTTAATTGAAGCTGGTAAAGCTCAAGACTCAACAGTGCTTTTAAAATTTGGTCTGTCTCCTATGAATCACATCATACCCTGACATTTGTATTGTATCGAGTTGCCTTTTTACAGCTCCAGGCTAAAAACTTTAAAGTAAAGCATTTTTAAAAGGCTGAATGAAAGAAAGGAAATGCAAAGAGGTTTGTGTGGCTCATGGCCAGGCCAAGGTTGCTATCTGGAGAATATTCTGAAACACAAATCACAAAATATGGAGACTTGCCATGTCATCAGTTATTTTTAGCAGAGTGAAGAAGAATGAACTCCGTTTTAAGAAACGTGTAAGATTAAAGATGCATCTTTAAAATTAACTTTGGTTCAGGTTTGCTCCTTGAACTATTGGTGTCAAACACTATGATTTGCATTTCACATGTCCCTTGTAGATGTCTGCTGTTATGTATACAAATTAAAATTACACCATATTTTTATATAGTACAAGCAGTAAGATTGAATAAACAACTATGTAGTTAAAATGTAATATGAAAAACAGGAGTTAGATTAATTTGGAAAAAAAATGACAGTTCTACACATTTTCAAAAGCCTTGCATTTCTATACCTCAAGTGTCTGCTTGCCTGTTATTTTCATACAGTTTTGAGGGGTGATATCCAAAGATCTACTGATTCAATTTGCACCTTGCCAGGTTGTAATACATAATGTATTTCTGGACTCTGGCCCTAATTGAGAAGATAATTTTATTCTTTTCAAGTTCTTTCAATTAATAACTATAGTTCTTAATCTTGTACATACTTTAGACTTTAATGGATCTCAAACTGTGATGGCATTCGTACAGGTACTGATATGCTTATGTGAAGAACCATAAACACACAAATTAACATGCTAGAAATCAATTTTGCTGCGAGACACAGAATCAGACCTACATATGTGGGAGGCAAATAGTGATGGCAGTGGCAGCCACTCAGTTTTGCCAGCTCATGGTGAGAGAGGAATGACAGTCTGTTAATTAGTTCTAGAACTGTAGCCCACAACTTCCATTACTTCCTTGCGTTGTAGCCAATGTCCAATGTTAAATAGTTATTTCCAGCTTTCATTGAATTTAGTGTATTCAATCTGCTGACTACAAAATCCCTGCTGTGACACAGTTCCAATATGATTGCAAACTGGTTTGTTTCTCACAAGTCATACGGCATTGTCCAAGATGTTGCCTTTTATGCAAATAGATTTTTTTCCTTTGAAACATAGTAAATGAAAACTGATGAAGGGTCAAAGTCGACCTCAGGGAAAATAACTGCTCTGTAAAATCAAGGCAATATTTCTGACACAACCTGTGACTCCTGATTGCTGCAGCTTTTTGTATGGCTGAGTGTTGCCACCATGTTAGTGGAAGGGCTGGACAGCTGCTCCTGCACTTGTGACTGGATGCATCTGTTAGCAAGTACTAATATGAAAGAGAAGACAGGGGAACAGGGATGTAGAGTTTTCATAGTTCTTTGGAAATTCAAACTGCTACCCACTGTGGTACTCAAGAACTGAGTCCCTGTGTGTGTGTGCAGTTGATCTACAGGCCTTACTGGCACATCGAGGACCATATTGTCCACCCCTTTCCTTATTCAAACTAAGAATAATTCAACTGACATTCATGTTGCTGAAATAGTGAGGAGAGTCAGATCTAAGGTTTTATTTTTGTGGTTTGGTTTTTTTGTTTGTTTTTGTTTTTGTTTTTTTGAAATTAAGCTTTTCTAGCAAGTTACCATTTGCATGAGATGCAAGATGTCCCTTTGCAGAAACCGTAAGTGCTGCTGGCAGAAATGTTCCAGTTTAATTAAGCCATTAAAAGAGACTGCTACTTTTAACGTAGGAGAAGGGCTACTTTAAGGAATAGCTACAGCAGAAATAGCTTCCTCCAGCAAAAAATAAATGGCTGGGGGAAAAGGAGTTGGACACAGTGCAAATGAGGATTAAAAGCAATTCAAAGGAAGACTGAAGGACAGATCAGCGAGGAGGGAGATGAAGACCAGGAAAACAGAGTATGAGTAACAGTTCTAAAGAAAATGACTTCTCGTGCAAGAGTTATGAAAGTGCTAGACTGTCTCTCTGACAATACTTTACTGTGTAAGAAAGTAGTGATCACTGTGTGAAATTATGATTTGGAAACTGGAAGGTGAAAAGTGCCAACTTAAAATGCAGCCCACCTCATTAAAAAGTCTGAGAGCTCAAAAAGAAACTTCTAAAGGTTAGATTGTAGATGCACAGGATGAAGGAACTATGTATGAAGAAAAGTTCAGAAGAAATGAGAAATATAAAAAGTCAACATCCAAAGCATTTATTTATGATTCTGAAAGCAGTTCTTCAGACTGAATGCATGAGAAACCTTGGAGAAATTGGTGAAAGACTTTCAGTGCTAAACATTAGATTTCTGCAATTCACAGTGAATGACCATGTGTGTATAATAAAAATCATCTTCAATGAGATAAAGAAGGTCAAACTGAAGAATGAAAGAAGGAAAAACAAGTCTTGACAGGGCAAAGGGGAAAGAGCAGCTCTGCAAATTAATATAAGAAAGGATGCACGGAAAAGAAAGCCTGTCAGAGGGAAAGGGGACTGAAGAGTATGATGGAAAAAAATGACAGTTCAGATATATAGCTGGTAATAAGGCACTTCCTGGGTGCCTCTGCTCTGCTCCAGGGATGCAGAGAGGTCAGAACCCTGCTTAGATTCGTTGAGGATCAAGCTGCATAAAGCCAGTTTTTCTTTCTAACACGGTTTGGGAGACCTCTCAGCTAGTGCCATGTATACAAATGTAGTTTAAAGAAAAGACATAGAATGAGAAGACTTAGGAGGAAGAACATAAACAGGGGAAATAGAGCTATTTTTCTTATCCTTTCCCGAGTACAGTGTCAATCTGATGAAATGTAACTAATATTGATCCTCTGTGATTCAGAAACTGCCTGTAGCAACTTCTTTGAATCCATATGCCACTTGCACAGCTGCTGTTTGTTTTCCAGGGGCACAGAACTACACTGAGCATCACGAACCAAACAGAAGAAAAAAGGTACCACTGAGCATTACTCTGATGGGGGAGCTGAATAGAGGCATTGGTTTTAGCAAGTACATTTAAATAGGTGACTATCACAACAATGCGTTAGGAATTGGGGAAGGCATTCCTTAAGCTGGTGTGGCAGTTGCTAGCACATATGGCCATGTTTGGGAGCACTCTTGCAGGCAGACAATATCATAACTACTCGAAGTTGTGACAGTTCATCATGAAGTTCATCACTGGTGTCAACTCTACACGCCCTCACACAAAACCTCCTGGAAAACCTGTGTCCTGGAAGGCTGGAGACAAGAAGAACAGTTCTATGGGCTGTCAAAGTGCCATTGCTGATATATTTCTGCCTATCCATTTTCCTGACAAAGTTGCCGCTCTTCTTCCCAGCCACGGTAAGGCACCGCATGTCACCATCTCCCAGCCCATCTGTCCTATCAAATTGGCTTTTCTCCCCCTGGCTGCTTTGTGTTTCACTGGCGTATGCAGGTTTTAATCCCTCCATCTGATTAGTTCAGAGAAAAAACAGTCTTAATCTGATAACAGCAGGATAATGTAGCACTGCAAAGATAGGATGATTTAATTATCTAATACTTTTTATTTCTTTCCTTATTTATGTGCTCTTCAGAAGAATGCAATGGGTATTGTTTCCAAGAAACAACCAAAAAATTGTCCTAAAGGCAGACTGGATTTAAGAGCACTCTATAAAATACTGATATTCTTCAGTAAGAAGAGATTTCTCTGAATTCATTTTGGTAGCATGTTTTTATGTTGGTGTTCCTCATGGACTTAGCCTGTCCTTGGATTGTCTCTTCTTGGCTCAATTTGCCCAGCCTGGGAAATTTTGTACATTAAGTAAAACAAAACCTAGGCAAATGTTCCTTTATTAGAAAGTAGATGCCCTCCAAAGAAATTCTTTGTAATTATTTCCACAATGACTTGGCTGAAATAACTTGCAGATTTTAAAGCTTAATTTAAAGCTTAAAGTGACAACATATCAAATGTTTGTGTTAAACAGAAGTGATTTATGTAGGTAGGCCTCAACATTTTAGCTATTGGTCCCTGTGTCAGATTAGGTGGGAATTTGGAAGCTCATTTCTTTAAATTGTCTAAATAAATTTATTAGACACCTTGTAAGACATGAAAACAGGTGTTCAATAGACCTTGCCTTCATACTGAGGTGTGAAACCCTGCATTGGGAAGCACACATCTATCACAGTCAGGACAAGGTAAGGCACATCTGGGTTACATGATAGCAGTTAGCCTCCAGCCAAAGTGAGCCAAAAACCCTCAAGAGGTCTGGTGGGACCTTCACTCCTGATATCCCTTCCAGTCAGGGACACCTTCCACTAGATAAGCTTGCTCAAAGCCCCATTCAACCTGACCTTCAACACTTCCGACTAGTTAAGCTGCAACACCTTGTAGGTGGATGCAGACCTCACACAAGGGCTGGTGGCTGTCTTCTGGGCAAAACAGCCCATGGCATTTCCTCCAGGCTCGTGTTCTCTGTGCTAAGATGTTTTGGGTTTTAGACACTGGACCCATCTGAAGATCACCCAGCCTGTTCTTGACTGGCTCCGGTGCATCCAGTCCATTCTGCATGGCAAGAGCCTCCTTCCTAACAAACTGATGGCACTGAGCAAGCCTGACTGTGAGCACTGAATATAATGTATGAAAGACTTTGCTGCTGATGGATAGATAGATAAATAGATAGATTGATTGATTTTAGAAAAGCCACTGTTGCATAACGTAATTATTTTGCCTTTTTGGGACATTGGTATGTGCATTCTGTGAATCCTGAAAGAGGAACTAATCCAGTCTGTTTTCCAAGGGTGAAGAGTTTCCTAAGAAAATGGTTAACATAATAATCAGAATGAGAAATGAACTCAGGACACTTTTTTTCCTCAGAAAAATGAAATAGGAAATATGATTCAGGTCTCTTAGTAATGGACACTTCTGGTAGTATAAAATATGGAAGAACATTTTTTATCACAGGCATTTGAATTTTAGCTACAATGAATTATTATCAATATCTAAAAGACAAAAAGATCTTAAAAGCTGAAGTTTCAAAATAAGCAATGTAAAAGACTACTTTTAGGATGGATGGAAACTACAGGGCAGGAGAGGTGAACAATCGTTGAATTTACATAGGAGGATTTTAATGTAGTGCTCTTTTTTGGAAGCTTCTAATATTTGGTTCCATTGTAACCTTATGTTAACAAGAATTTAAATCATCACACACACCCCCAATGAGATTATTTTATGTAGAATATACAAGCAGTACAACCCATTATTAATATGGTATCACACACTTCATCATATTTATAGTCTCACTAAATGTTAATGGCTTTGTTGAAGTTTCTTCATTGAATATCTGCCTTGCATAGAAATTTGAATTAGAAAATTTTATACAACAAAACTGACTCATTTCTTACAGATGTGCCTTGCTCTACCATGGGGCTGTGCTCATTTCCCTGGTGGGCAGACTCCTGGGGCTGTGAGCTGGTCCAGCTGAGTCCTGCAGCTCCACCAGCACTGGTGTTTAGCTCTGGGTGAACCTGTGTACTGCCAAGAACAACTCACAGCCTGACTGGAGTGTTTTAAGCATCCTCTATGCCTTCTGAGCTCAGGAGAGATATTTAAGCAGCCTTTCATGTCTCTTACACCTGAAATTAGGCTCCTTCAGAAGGTCTTCAGCCCTCTTGGTCTCTTGTCTCCAGGTTCTTTCCTTTGTACCCTGGTGCCAACACTTTGTGTGATGGTCACTCAGGTGTTGGCAGACAGTGTTAACACATCTGTCCACTACTGCAGTTGCAGATGTTCTACACCTCATTACAGAACTCCTGACAGCAATACCTCTCAAACATAACACCACCACATATTCAAAGCAATCTTCTTCCCTATGCCCCCTTTCCACACTTCACTTCTTTGTCCCCTGAGATGTTCACAGGACATCCTCTCCTGCCTGAGTAACATGGAAGGGGTATTACTCCAGGGTTACACTGAGAGGGCTCATCAGACAGTGACTACTGGGCCAGGTAAGGCATGCAGGCAACTGAACTGCAGCTTCGCAAGAAGGGTAATGTCATGTGGCTGGCATCAGGGTTGCTCTGGTCAGGAGGCTGAACCTCTGTTGTGGATGACCACCTGGGACCCTGCTTGGTCCTGTGGCAGAACACTGGGACTTTTAGATCTATGAGACATTGCCTTCTTCCTCCTCTCAGCTCCCTCATGATGTGTCAACCATGGGAAGATTTGTAGTACCTTCTACACAGCCTACTGGTATGACTGTTGGTAGGGAGCAGCAGGCAGTTGCTACTGAATCACAAACTTTTCTTGCTGCATCTGGGCAAGCTGGCAGTTTCAGTGTTTGGACAAGCTGCAATAAGGTTTTTCAGCAGGTCTCAGTATGCCTCTTTCCAAACATTAATGGGCAAAGCTCATACCTGCCCCAGATAGACTTAGAATGATGGAGAAAACACCTGCTTCCTGAGTCAGTAATTCCAGGAGTTAATTATACTCACTGTGAAAATACACGATCCTTATTTCTGTCCTGGGTTTATTTGGATTAGCTTCCAGTTAAAGAATCATCCTTTTTCTTCATCTTTGTTAGAAATCTTCTTCTAAACAGATACTTTGAACCAGCTCTGAGCTTCAACAAACTAAGTAGTTGGAAATTCTTTTGTTATCAGATTGCCTGGGCTTCAAATTATTCTTCTAAGTTATTTTGGAAGTTCTTTCACATTTTTCAGAGTTCTTCAAAAAAAGTAGCAGTTAATGTTGGGCAGTATTCCAGGTACAGCCACAGAGTCTTCATCTCAGCTGTGGTGCAGGAGTGCTCTGAGGCGTGTTGTGCATTCTTGGTCTTCTAACCATGCATTAAATTAAAGCCATTCTGGCTGCTTGTCCTTGCATAAACCACCAAGTAACAAAAATGTTATCAGCACTGCTTCTTCAGACTTCAGTGCTCTACAAGCCTCCCCATGTCTCTGAATGGCCACATGCATTTTTATTTTTTTTTCAATTAAAAAGCCTTAAAGCTTCAGTTTATCTTTGAAAAAAGTTATTAGAAGTCTACCTTTTGTAAATTACTTCCAAGCCCAGACGCCTATATTAGCTACAATGTTATTTCTGCTTTGTATTCACTAAAGCAATTGCAGCTTGTTGAGGACCTGGTTTCATTGGTCACTGTCCATGTTGCTGTATTTTAACACACAGCATATTCTGCAGGGCTGATGCATTAATCTGGTTAAGAAACCAGAACAGGTATTTCCGGCCTGAAAGGTTTCACTCACTGAATCCCCAAGGGCATTTTACTCTGTTATTGTGAATTGAATTTATGACTGTTTCTCTTTCAATTGAGTCAGAATTGTTTTGCTGGGGATAAATTTGTCCTGGCTTGTTTACTGGCTTATTTGAATGATTACACAATTGTTATACTCTAGGAAATAATTCTGCTATTCAAAGCATAAGGCATATCAGAATTTCCTCCTCAGAAATAAAAGATTATGGTTAAATAACATAGAGAAGAACAAGGCGATATTATCTCATGAAAGCAATCAACAAACACTAATCCCTTTAAGTGCTCAGTTTTGAAGTGGAATAGCACTGTTCATGATATAGAATTATAAATCAGATATACAGAATACAAAGGGATCAGTCTGCACTCCTAGAGAGGTGGACAAAGTAATTAGACCAATCACTCTGTTCTCCAGTTTGCATGTTTCTGTAAGAAATGCTCTTTCTTCCCGTTATTCACATTGTGCATTGCAGTTTGCACAACTCTGTAATTTTCAGTTAATACTGCAAGAGACAGAGTAATTATATTTGTTTTAGAAGTACTTTTAATATGTCAACACTAGTATTTCTGTTACCTAATTGTCACATCAAATCACCCTATGTGCACCTTCCTTTTTTTTTTTTTTTCTGTAGTTTGGGCAAATGGTTTAACTGATTACCACAGGCATTCACTTCACTTGAGAAAAGCCCAAGAAAGGACACCAGACTGTACTTGGTCACATTAGGTTGCATATGAGAACATGAATAAGACCTGGCTGGAGAGCTTTAGTTCACCATCATTCAGACAAAATTTGCTGACCTTTCTCATAGTTGCCCAGCAACAAAGCATCCAAGATGATCTGCTTTAATGAACAACTTGGGAAGCAATGGGTAAATAAATAATGCAAAGATACGGGACTTCACAAGTAAGGTCTTGACAGCTCATGTCTTCAATAGACCGAGCTGAATTTTAAGCGAAGAAAATTCTTTCTCTCGTAAGTGTCTCACAAATCTGTTGAAATTTAAACTGTGGATTAAATGACTCTAAGAAGAGTAACTTTAAGATCATAATCAGCCTCTAGATGATGTATGTTCTACTTCTATAAGCTGAAAAAAAAAGGTTTCTGCCAGACACATGTTCTCACCTTAAAAATCATATGGACAAAATACTCTTAACACATCACTGCCGTATAAGGTGGGATTGCCACTAAGTTTTGTCAGTCCTTTGTCACGCTGAGTTTTTATATCCTGATTGCTCCCTAGCCCTACAGTGCTATATATGCCGTTTCAGTAAAATGCCCACAACTATGTGTGTCTGTTATTCAGAGTATGGCTGTTAATAGAGCTGTAAAATAGCTTCTAGGGAAGCCTTGCCTTCTGAAAATAGGCCACGACAATGAGGTTGCAATTGTGTTTGAAAAATTTTGCCGGAAATATTTGTAAGCTCTGGTACAGCCCTGGGTGAGGATGGGGGTTTTATCAGCACTTGACGCAAAACAGCCGTATCATTTAGGTAAAGGCAAAAGCAAGTAGAAATATTTCATCGTGTTACCAAGAAACGAGCTTCCTTGTGAAATTTATTGCCCATGAAAATAATGGATTGTAGAATTAACCTGTCACACAGTGAAACAGATAACTTGGCCTCGTGGTCTCAGCTCAGTGACTGTGGTCAGACTGGAGTTTACTGGCAGCACGGATGATGCTGAGGTATACACAGTTTTATGAAATAATTGCAGCAAAAATCTTATAATTAATTATTTTGGGGGGTCATAGAGTGCAAATGTATTTTTGGCAGGAAAAGCCTGGAAAAAAGGAGGCTCATAGGAGACCTTATCACTCCCTACAACTACCTGAAAGGAGGTTGTATTGAGGTGGGGCTTGGTCTATTCTCCCAAGTAGCACATGATAGGACAAGAGAAAATGGCCTCAAGTTGTGCCAGGGGGGTTAGGATGGAAGTTAGGAGAAAATTCTTCACAGAAAGGTTTGTTAAGCACTGGAACAGACTGCCCAGGGAAGTGATGAGTGACAGTTCCTGGAGATACTTAAAAGTCATGCAGATGAGGTGCTTAGGGACATGGTTTAGCGGTGGGCTTGGCCATGTTAGATTAATGTCTGGGCTCAATGATCTCAAAGGTCTTTCCCAGATGAAATGATTCTATGATTCTGTGATTCACTGATTCTCATTAATGTTTTCAAGATCTTCTTTGAAATCCTAGGGCTGACACTGCTCCCTGAGTGGCATTTGGGCCCCAAAGGCTGCAGTTCTGTGGTGGGAGGCTGGCCGGCCATTCCTAAAGAGGGATCCTGTGGAAAGTGTCACCAGACGCCCATAACTAAGGCCAGAGCCTCGTGCAATGGCGCCAGAGCATTTCCGGTGGCCTCTCCAGGGGGTTCTGGGCTGGCCAGCTGGCAACACTGATGGCGCATACATATCAGAAACAGGGAACCCAAAGGTCAAAGCAGCTGTATCCAAGAGCTTCCAGTTAATTAGTGGTACTATGGGAATTGGAAACCCCGGCCTTTAAAGTGCGTTAAAAATATGTTTTATTGTTTTAATCATGTTTTACTGTTGCTACCGAGTCGTCTGATCTGGGGTCTGTTAGTGCCCGAGGGCGAGCACCGCAAAACCTTTGTTTTC
This sequence comes from Actenoides lindsayi, assembly GCA_025331215.1. NCBI lineage: Eukaryota > Metazoa > Chordata > Aves > Coraciiformes > Alcedinidae > Actenoides > Actenoides lindsayi. Next base: position 17,814 of record WTSP01022680.1, read on the forward strand.
CCTTCTTTTCCTGAGCCGTCAGACTCGGGGGACAGAGGCCTGGCTGGCCCCGCCGTGCGGCGCCGGCGTCAGCGGCCTCCCCGCAGGCACGGCAGCGGCGTGGGGCGGCCGGAACCAGGCGCCGTCCGCACGGTCGCCGGCGG
>WTSP01022683.1:0-29430 GCA_025331215.1 Actenoides lindsayi
CCCCTTTAAGACGAAAGAAGACCAGAAGAACCGCCCCCACAAAACAATCCCCCCCCCCCCCCAAAAAAAAATAACAGTTATTACTGCCCAGCATCAACATTAGCATGTAACCAATACAGCATGGGAGAGAGCTGACAGTTACTCTTCTCTTCTCCCAGGATCTCCTTCTTATAACCTTCTTTCCAAAACTGTAAGTCAATAAGGAACTCTCTTTCAGCCACCATGTCAGTAATGAAATAATTGTATGTTTTCTGTTATCATTTTGCTAAGAGATTTAGACATTGCAGGCTGTGGATCTGTCTGGTGTCTTACCCGTATTTTCTCAATTTCAGCTTTATTTGCTGTTTGTTGCTTTTCCAGTCGCTCACTCAGCTGGGAACAGATCTGACAAACAAAATTATGTTACCAGACCATTTATAAATGTAAATTTCCTCCCAAATGAATGCTAAAGCACAAATAAATGCTACAGGAATATTAACATGGATAGTCTGAGGGCTCTTAGAAAGCCAGGAAAATTGGGATGCTGTTGTCTCTCATTCTTTACATATTCTTCTTATTCTCTACATATTCTCATTCTCTACCTTCTTCTATGGCCAAGGGAAAAGGTGCAGTTTTTCAAGGTAAGTTATTAGCAATTTGGCCTCGCTAAAGGAGCCCAAAAAGGTCAGGAATAGCATGGCTCTTTGTGTTGCCTTTGGGATGAAAGACCCAGGGCAAGACAGACAGAATAGTAAAAAGCCTGTTCATTCCTCGAGACCTGTGTGATGCAGACTTAAAGTTCTATGGATTATGGGCCTACTAACAAGATAGATGAATTTGCTCCCTCGATATCTTATGATCAGGAGCTTGAGTTCTGAAGAAAAATCTCTTAAAGGAAAAAGGCATATTTTTATGTCTTAAATGCAGTTACCATTTGAGTGAAGAAGGGAAGCTGGGAGAGAACATTTTCTTTTTTAATGAGGTGAACCTTTGATACACAAGAGCCCGTTTCAACAACATTAGGCTGTAACCAAGGCTGTGGTGACTGACACCCTACAAACACCTACACCAGGGGCAAGCAGAACAGACCACCAAGCATGCAAAACTACCACAAGCTTCCCATTTAAAACAGCTAAAAGATCTCCTCAAATGCATGGCACAAATTACACTTATCTCCACATATCTCTTAAAATACCTAAGAAAGTCTTGCAATTTGATATTTAAGTTGTACTTACCTGCTTGTAGTCACCAATAATAGAGCTGTTCTTTTTGATTTCTGACTCTGCCTTATCTAATTCCCTGCGACACATTTCCTTCAGCTGCAGAGAAAAATAAAAAAGCAAAGCATTTATAGATTTGTACAGTCTGAAAAAAATAACCAGGTGGTATTTCCTCCTCCTTAACCTCACTGTTCCAGTCTGCACCAGGGAACAATGGTCTAGTTCAGCTCCACGTAGACAAGGGAAAGATGGACTTTGGTGGCCATCGCTGCTAGAAAAATTGACTAGCTAAGAGAAGAAAGTATTAAAGTGCTGACAGCTCAAGTCCTGTACTGCCTCTCTGTGCAGCAACCTCTGGCACAGCCTGTGCCTTCATTATTACAAGTTAAAAATTCACTACCCGATGAAGCACCTGCCAGGAAAGCAAAGAATTCTGCTTTGTTGACGTCCTTTACACTACAGAAGAGGGACAAAGATAACTTAGAATATTAAGCCCTTCCCACACTTGTCACATTTTTATATTTTTTAAAAATTTCTGTACTGCCCAGCAATGTGAAAATGAGAGAAATGCCCCTAACCTGAGCTGATTCGTCTTCCAGGCGCCTCTTTTCTTCTTCCGCATCAATCAGCTTCTGTTTGGTCATTAGCAGCTCCTTATTCAGAGCATCTGCCTTTTCCTCTGCCTACAACACAAAGAGAGGAGCACAGCACTGAGGAGAGGCTTTTCTTGCTGTGCCCACGCTGCTGGGCAGCCACGAGCACGGGCTCCAGTAGGACACGGCCGAGATCCCAGCCTTTCCACTCTGACTGACAAGAGTCTGTTCATCGTTGCTAACACCTCTGTGGCTTTATTCTGAAAAGTATTTTTCTAAAAATTACCCATTTGCAATGCAATGCAATGGCAAAGCAGCAATAAATCAACATTACTCCATCGGTTCCAAACTCCTCCCTGAATTCAGAGATTAGTTGTAGCAAAACAGGCGTAGGGATTGCTCCAAAGAAATCCAATAACAGAAATAAGTTTTGTTTCCTCATCCAGACTGGAAGTTGACCAAAACATTCTGAAGACAACAAAAGGCACAGAACAGCTCACAATGTGCACGATCCATAAGACTATAAAGCAGCTTAGACCTCAGTTCAATTTGCAAATATTCAAACTTGCAATGAAAACAGAAAAATATCTCCAGAACATTTTAAACAAACCCCAAACAACCCCCCCCGAATTCTATGGCACCTATCAATGGATGTGATGCCATCTTTATTACGTCACTCAGAAAACACTGCATGAAAACACTTTGCTGCCAAAACAAATCTAAGAGTTAGAACCCATCTCCCCTTTCCTCCTCAGAAGAAAAGAGATGTCCCACCAGAAGCCATACAATCCCTTTTTTACTGCATTATTTTAAGAATAAAGATGTATTGCTGAAAAATCTCAGGCTCTTAATAAACCACTAAAAACTCTGCAAACTTAAGGCACCTTTTTCTGCCTTATACCCAGCAACACAGCACTTCCCCATAGGTGTATGAATTCTACATAAAAATAGATCAATAACTCAACTGATATATAAAATCTTCAGAAAGTAGCTGTACCAATTCCCTTCAAAGGAAGAAAATCAAAAAGTGAATTTTAGTCTCTTAAAGTCCTGCTGATCCTTTAAAACAGATGGCAAAGGCAAAGAGAACATCTTTTCATTATACATGGGTTTTCAGCTGTTTAAAAGTTAAAGAAAACTGGGATGTGGGAGTCCAACAACAGTGGAAAAACGAAGCCTATTTTCTGGTCTAGTGCAAAGGATATTAAGGAAATTCTTGTATTTCCAAATGCTTTGCTTTGATCTTTTAGGTTCCAAGATTTCAGACACGCCATGAAGGTATTAGAAAAGGTGCATTAAACAATGTCCTTTGGTACTTCTCTTTCAGGACATCTGGCCAGCAGAATGAAACTTACCATTTCAGGATCCAATTAGAAGAATTAATCAGGGTCCTAAAGTAGGATCAAACCTCCCTGTCTCCTCCTGGGGGACAACCCAAATGCTGCCAACATCATTTACCATCGTTGAAGGCATGGCTATTATATATCCAATGAGGTATTTCAAAGATTTTGTTTAATTTTGTTCCTTTCCCAGCTCTCCACTTAAATGAATCAATGTAAAAGCATAACTGTGCGTCTCAGAGCCAAGCAGACACAAACAACAGTGATACAAAAAGCTTCTTGAGTACATTTTTTGCTGGAGTCCACCCACGGACTGGAACTGCTGGGCAGTCTGCACAGCCTTCTCCAAGCTGTCTTTAACGGAGTCAACGAGCACAGGTAGCAGGAAGCGAACACACCGACGCGCTGTGGAAACCCTGCTTCCAGAACATACTTCTACAATTCACAGGTTTGAACACTAAAGAGCAGTAGATGTAATAAACCTGAGCATCCTAAACCAAACCTCGTTAAGAGCAACATTCACCCATCAGTATCAACATTTACTACAACTATTTTTGCAACAGCGAGTTTCCAGGGGACTGTGGAAAACCTTACATTCTCTGAAGCAGATAAGCTGAAACATTTTCAAGCCTGTCAACTCCTGCACTGTATGATTTTTAAAAGTCATTTTTCCTTTGAGGTTTTAGAAATGCACTTATCTTGGTACAGAACAAGAATGGCAAAACATAAGCACTTGAACTCTTCCCCTCATCTCCCCAGGCAGACAGAATAAATGTGTTCTATCCTACCGCGTGCATTACAAACGGCAGCACCTTTCTGTCTCTGCATGTCCTGTGAAAAAAAGCATCTTCTAATAAAATCTCCCAAGCATGAGTATGTAAAGAAGGGAAAGGGACAGCATGCTTAAAAGAAACCCAATTGCTATAACACAAAGTGAACCTGAAGTTTCCTCCCAAGAGCTCTGCTATTATGGGAAACAACCCAGGATGATGAGTTCACCTGGGCAGGTTTCAACAAGCCAAATGGAAACCACAACAACATTTTCAGGGTTGCCCAAGGTACCCGAGGACCCGATTGCACTGAGAGCCAGGCAGACTCAGACCGTCACTTTGCAGAAGCCTGTTTGCTGTGAAATCTTATTCATAAGAGTATCAGTTGAAGGAAAACAGAACAGCATCCATGTTATAATCTCCGTTACAATTCAAAGACTTGGCTCCTGCTAGACTTTCTTTTAACATGCATAGAGAAGAAAGCAACTACCCAAGTACAAGCTCAGAATCTCTCCTCTCCTTCCAGTTCCTCTGATTGCTTTTCAGAGTAATTAGTATTTCAGTCACCAGGCCTACAGAGCAGTCTGCAATAGCCACGGAGGAAAGAGTCCTATCCCACCCACAGAAAAAAGAATCTGTGTATCTCCTCTCCAATGAGATGAGCAATGAGGAATTAGCCCGAGTACCTTGTCTCCCCTAGACAGCATAAAGACATGTCTTACGTTGTCTAAGTCTTTTCGCAGAGCGATCTTGCTGGTCACCAGCTCGTGGGCGAGGTCATCGTTTTCCTGCTCAAGCCTCATGTTTGCTTCTTGTAGGCGCCGGTTCTCGCGCTGCGGGAAATGAAACAGAAGAAATCCAGAAAAAGGTCTTCCAAGGTGTTTGTCTATAAAACACAATGTGTGCTGTGCCGCGCCACAAATGCCCACCTCGTATCTTACGTATGCAAAGACCACTCTACCTGCATGAGATAAGGACAAAACTAGCTAGCCGTGGGAAATAGAAAGGAAATACGAGGTTAGTCTTGAGAAGAAACCACATATAAGTAACTGCTCAGCAATTACTCGCTGAGCTACAGAAATGATTTTGAAGACTGCAATAGTAGGAGTATCATTCTGCCACCAGTACCTTGCCAGGAGGTTGCTACAAGTACTGATTTTCTTGGCTCAAAATAGAATTTGCATGCTGGAAACAGGTGAGAGAGTAGGACCCTGGGAAAACCACTCTGTTTTCTCCCTCCTGTTACAACTCCCAGCACACAGACAGCTATTGAAGAAAGTTTACATAAAACTCTTCAGCCTAAGATATATACTTTTATGTATGCGTGTGTTATATGTATACATAACTGTATATATAAAATTAATTTCTATATTCTATCTATTTGATACATAAAGTATATATTAAATTATGTATTTACTGTAACATACACCATTTGAAATTAAGGAGAGGAGTGAAGGCAGGATCATCATGAATGGAAGGCAGAGTTATAATCAATGAAGCATTTTCTTTCTCTTTATGGCTTTTGGTGCCACCAGCACATTACACAAGTGCTAGAAAGGAGTGGTAGTGAACCAGATGTATAAACCCAAATATAAATTCATACTATTCCTTTTTTCACCATGAACCTAGGCTCACAACAACCCCATCCTGATTACACCGCCAATATAGAGAGATTTGCTTCCTGTCCATGTAGCTGATTCCCCTCTTCTATCTGAGCTGGTCACAAAGCAAAAAGAGCTGACAGAAACAGGAGTCAAAGTAGGAACTTCTGCAGGTACTGGTGTTAAATCAGACTGGAGTAGGGAAGCGTTACCTCGTATCTTTCTATAGGATCCTCCTGTTGAGCTTGCTGCTCTCTCATGGTATGATATTCCTTTTCGTACTTCTTCAGCTTCTTCTGGCTAATCTAAATTAAAGCAGCCCATTAGTTCCTGCCCAGAACATCAATAAAGAACACAATTCACAAAGGGTTATGGTACAAGCCTTAGGCAACTCCTGCCTTCTACAAAACACAGCTAGTATCTTCACTCGGGTTTGAGTATCAAACCCTAGGAGGTGGTCAAAAATTCAATTCCACTCAATATAACAACAGAAGCAGCACTTCCTCTTATCCCCTTGTGGGACACAGAGAAGGTTTTGCAAGGCACCCACAGGAGCCCCCTACCTGAGTTTTTCTTGGCACTGCACAGCTATTTGATGCTCCAAATGCTGCAGTGGCTGAGCATAAGATTGCCTTGAAACCCACGGGATGTGTTTAAATTTTGAACTAGCATGATCCTGAGGTTTCTTCAGCTGCTTTTTCAGCTGTAACATTTATCATCCTGCAGAAGTATTTGGTTTACTTTACATGAGGCTGCAAATGCTGAAAGGGCAAGTGCGGGCTCAGCTGACATTTCTGCTAGTGTCACTCAAGCCCAGCAGAGCCCAGCCCGGTCCCAGAGCTGCCTAGGTGCCTCGGCAGGCAGCAGCAACCTCAGCACGTATGCTCTGGCCCCTGCTGCTCCAGCATTCAGATGGCTGGAGTCCTGTCCTTGGCTCTGACAGACACACGACCCGGGGAAAGTGACTCTCTCAGGGTCCCAGTTTCCCCTTCTGTGAGAAGGGGGAGAAAGGTGGTGTGGGATTCAGTATTTTGTGTACAGTGTTCAAGCCCTACGGGGACAGAGAACACAAGACAACCCATAACAGATCCTGACCAGCATCCTTCCCAGTGCTGCCTGTCAGCTGGGCCATACGCTACAGCAACACGGACCATGCCAAGACCCCTGGGAGTGTTTCACATGCAAGTGAGGATGCATCTAAATTAAATCTCTAGTATTAGAAGTTGCTGCTGAACCTTTATTACTGTTTCAGTAAGCCTGATAAATTAAAAAGCTATGGCTATGTTTTAAAAAAGCCTTGTCTGAGAAACACGTTAAATGAATTTTAAATGCATAACTGACAGGCAGAATGGAAAACATGTCTAGTTTCTCTTATCTTTGGTTTTATCATTAACAACCTTACTGGAAATGCACTGTAGAAACCTGGTAGCTAGGCTCCCTCTAGTGAGGGCTGCGCACAAACCTTTCACCCTACTTCAGCTGACAGTTTTTTGGAGATGCTGGCCCATTTATCCAGAGTCAGTCCAGCCACATCTGCACAAGTTACTCTTACTAAACACTCCAGACAAACACCCAGACTATTATTAACCCTTCACTGACAACGAAGCCGGGAACTTGAGTAGATTATTTCACTGCTCTGTCCCTGCTCAAACACTGCCCAAGTTCCTGGGTTTCATACACTACATTTCCAGCTATCTAAGGGTTACATCTTGAGAAGTGAGGCATCCAGCCAGGTGGGACGCAAGGAAGGCAGGCTCACCACTGTATTTTCATCTCCTACTTCTCCAAGTGCATTAAACCAGTTTTGCCTTTCGATACCAATAATGAGGTGATCCTGAGCAGACTGGCTTTTGTCACCAATTCTGGACACAGGTGCCCTGGAGGGAACGGTGCCCTGGGTTCCATCAGCGAGGCCTTTGGCTTTGCACAGTGACAGAAAGCAGAAATCGACACTGAAGTCCCACCTCAGCTTTTCAGGGGCACGGGAGGCAGCAACAACTCTGTTAATATTTGACTGCGACACTGAGGAGTGACTTTAAGAATCAAGTATTGTCTCAAGCTGATCATTTACTGACCTCCTTTCCAGCAGAATGCTGTTGTAATCACAATGCCTTAGCCCAGCTACTTCTCCCTTCCTATAAATGATTTATTTTGACATCAGGCCCTTTTCTGCTCAAAAACACTTCCACATACAGAGCTGGAGATTTCTACTGACAGCGAAGGACTTCTATTTTGGGTCAAAGAAAGCAATTATTTGCAGCACTCCCATCAGAGACAACACCCATGGATGTGATAGAGAAGCATTCAGCATCTGTGCAGAGCCCAGCCATGCAGTCTATACTTTCTCCATAACCTCCCATTCAATCCCTCTGAAGACACAGAGCACTCAGGGAAGCAGTGGACAACCTTGCTGTGTACTGCTCAGACTGTTTGCTTTACCTGCTTCACACAGCACTGGGAAAGCTGGGAATTCTGGCAGGGTGGGAAGAGGAACTAGTTGTTATTTGGAAATATGAAAGGCAAATCCACTCATTGCACATGATCTTAACCAGATGCACATGCAACAGCTAATCTGTGGCTCCTGTTAAATGACTGGAGAGCTACTATAGGTTACTTTACTCTTGATTATTCCATCATTTCTACACTGGTTTAAGATAAGATGTGCTTGAATTCTGTGCAGAACACTGCCCTGTGTCCCACCACTACAGCAGGAGTGCAAGATGCCTTGAATGTTAATGCACTAGAGAAGTTATGTACTTAATGCACTGATGCTACAAAGAAACTCAAGTGAATTTTAAAGAAAAAAAAACAAAACAAAACTTTGAACCGTACCAGTGTATTTGACTAAATTTAGTCCATGTGAAACAGTAAAGAAAGAATCACAGCTTCCTTAAAATACACTAAGATTATCAAAGGGTCATTGTATAACTCAATCATTACATCCATAAGGAGGAATCGATAACTTCCTCACTGTAACTTTTTTTGGAAATTTCCCTTTAAGGGCTTATTCCAAAGTGCCCACATAACCTTTAGTTATAATATTTACTGATTAGAAAAGCAATTGACTTTCAGCTGTGAGGTAATGCAATATTTGCTGTATGTAACTAAAGTCTCGATGTCAAAGGCTAGAACTTTTATTTCACACAGTTACATTTAAGACCAAGGGCTCAGTGGGCACCTGGAATCTACAAAAAAGGCACAATCAAGCAAAAAAAATAAATCCTCTCCCCTGTTTACCCTAGTAGTTCAAACCGTACAGGAGAGCCCACAGAGCTCTCTGAATAAATCCTATTAAGAAAATAGGAATTACTGAGATTAAATAATTTATGGGACAGCATCTCTCCAGGATACACTGCACCCCAAACTGTAGTTTTTGTGATTCTATCCTGCTCTATCCTGTTCTCCTATAAGGACCAGAGATGACACTTCACTGCAAGACATAGCTTCTGTTACGTAAGTCAGAAGTCTAATTATCATCAGTATTTCCCAACCATTGACTGTATGAAGAGTTAATCTGTGATGTGTGGGAGAAGTCAACCAGCTGTGAAGAACACCAAAAGACAGTCTAGAGGAGCCTCAGAACACCTGCACAGAAAGCTGCAGGTACTGAGAAAAGATTCATGTTCAGAAACATCTGCACACCAAACACCAACACCATACAGTACCTTAGAGTTCTACTTCCAACCAGGGTGTCTTAGCACTTACATCCAGTACCCAAATGAAAAGCCAAGCAGGAAGCCAACACTGTAATTCCCCCCACAGGGGCTGCTCATGAAAAAACAATGATTTCTTGCATTATTATAAAACACCAGCTAACTGCAGCAGCTCTAGGCAACATACAACTCCACCAGCACTTTAATTCAGACAAAGCAGACCCTCTTTAGTCTACAAAGATCGTAACAGATTAACCTGTTCTTGTCAGCTCCCTAGAGTAGAAGTGAAAGAGTCTTGAATGGGAAATTAACTTAAAATGCTTTGAAAAAGCGCAGCATACAAGCCCCACCATAAAAGAATGACAAATCAAAACCTCACACAGGGAACAGATAAACCTCCACGTCATTCCCCTAGCTTGACTTGTATGAAATTTTAAATGCCAAATCATATTCCTTCCTGTCCCTAGAAGATCTGTAAATCTATCAATGCATTTTTAATGAGCTCCCTACTGCAGTACATAAACATCACATGCACCCACAATTAAAAATAGCCATTTTCTGCCTGAAAGGTTGCAGTCTCTTTCTGCATTATTTACTCTGTTTTAAATGAAACCTCCCCGCTACCTCTCGATGGAAGATACTACTCTGTTTGCAGCTACTACCGGAGAAAGACTGCATCAAAGAACTGCAGAGATGTCTGCTATTATTTTACATTAGTGCCATTAGTCAGGTAAGTTTTGTTGGTTTGGGGTTTTTTAAGTAGTCTGCATTTTAGTAGCACTGAACATTGCTTTCTGTAAGCCACTCTGTTTCTGAGCTCTTCAGGTGGGCACGTATCACTCCGAGAATGTTGGTGCTTTACCGTGTTTCACTGTACATCATCTGCAATGCATTTGCACTTGGACAAGAGAGCTGCAAAGTTGCAGATGGGGAAAGAACTTGTACCCATTAAAGGCACGCTTGCAGTTGCTGTCACCACACCCTTACCTTCATATTACATGCTAATTCCATCAGCTTTTTTGCATTTTCTTCTGAACGGTATCTCTTGGGCAGCTGTACACGGAAGAATTTTAAAGCCCCTTCGAAGTCAGTCAGTAACAAATCATCCTTGGTCGTCTAGAGACAAGGAAAGAGAAACCAGTAACTACAGAGCAGACTTTGTACAGTTACTGAATTCCCAGAAATTACAAAGCAACAACAGTTTTGTAAATCTCCAAGAAGGTAGCTACTTTTCAACCTTCTGCAAATAGGGTTTGTTCCTATTTCTACAACCTTCTGTTTCTCCACCACCCCACCCCAAAAGCACCGTGCTGTGCAGGGCATGCCAGAAAACAGCACATTCAATACAGCAAGTTGTTATCCTTAAGAAAAAAAAAAGTATAGTTTTTTTGTAACAGGATTCTTAATTTTTTATATGGTGCATGATGATGCATATAACAATGCAAGGTCACATACTCACTTTTAGTAATCCCAGTGCAACATTAAATATAACACTTATTCCCTGGAGAGGAAAATAACGACAAAATAAATTAATTTCTCAGCATTTACATGCCTGCATATTAAATTACTTGGTGGGTTTTGTTATTCTGCAAGTTTCTGTGAAAAGCAGAACTGGGATACAAATTACCTTTACTGGATGGCCATTACAGATAGCAAAACAATGTTTCCACAGGAGTCTTACTATCTCCTTAGTAGTTTGAAACTGCAAAATGATGAAAGCACTGCTGTGTGCTTTATTTTTTTAATGACTAGTTGGTCAGCTGAAGATAATTTAAATTTCACATATTGACTTCTGAAAACACTGGATTCAAATGCAGCAGAGCATACATCAAAATATTAAGTTCTGGTATTAAAAAACTGGGATAATCCACGTAATGAAAAAGGAAGTGACTCACTTTAGAACAGAGCCCCATGGCATCTATTTTGCCACTACTCATAAGAAGTGTTTTATTTACATTGTCCAATTAAAACATAACAGTTCCTATAGTCAGTAGTAGCACACACCTTCTTAAGGGGAACCTTTGGTAATCAAGACACATTACTCATCTTATTTCAAGATTGTGTCTTCCTTTTTCCCCCCTAAATTCTTCTTTCACTATTACTTTAAAATGATAAAAAAACCCCAAAACTTCACTATGAACACATTTACTATTTATGAATTGAAAATGTGTTTCTAAACAAATAGAAGTGATTTTCTTGAGACCATCTGTTGCTTTCTATTACACTGGCACACGGACAAAGCAAGCAGCAGATAGAGAGAATGGGTGACAACACTGACCAGATTTATCAATGCTGAAACCCTTCAGTGAAGGAAATGCAAACTGCCCTTTCACAGTAACAACTGCAGATCCAGTGAAGAGTGGGTTCATAATGTTAACCAGTGAATAAAAAAGAAAATCATTCAATAACTCAAGGATGCTTCAGTATAAAATGGGATTTGTTCACTTATGTTAATAAGCTCCGACTCCCGTTACACCACTTACCAGCACACCACCAGCTATGCTGGTCTAAACATGGTTACATACAAAATCTCATTTTAAAGAATTTTGCTCTCTAAATATATGCTGTGAAGTATAAAGACACTTCAAGTTTCCAGGAGAAAGAGCTCCAAGCTTGTTAGATCACCAGCATAAGAGTTAGCCAGGCAATTTTATACACAATGGCCTCCATGCAGTAATATTCCAGGGGAGAAAAAAACAGAAAAAGGAAAAAGTGAGCATTGTGTATTATGCAATTTAACAAAAGGAATCCACGTATTTGCAAATTAACTCACATCATAGGAGCACTGTACAGAATTGCAGATTTAACAGTGTTATAAGAATAAGAGATTCTAATTTTTTATCTAGATATCGACTCCTACTTTATTCTTTAAAATGCTAAGAACACTTTTTCATTGCAGAAACGTAACACCTCTACATAAAAATAATTATCACATGCTCTGCAAGAACAGATAGTAACAAGAACATGATTCAAGACAGCCAGAAGCTGTCAAAAGTTGCTACCAGTACAAGTCTGCAGTTATAACACATACCTCACATAAGAGTAAGTCAATAATATGGAAGACCATGTAGAGAGGGAACTTTGCAGTGAACAAGGTGAGGAACCACTGGGAAGCATACATGTGTGCTTCAAGGCTGATGTCCAGGAAGTGGTTATACAGATCAGGAATGTATTCCTAATAAAAAAACCCACATAAATACTGGAAGTTAACTCACGCTACTTAGGAACTGTAGCTGAAATCACAAAGCAGCAGAAGTAAGTAAGGCAGAGTGGCAAGCAGTGCAGCAAGGCAGGCTGCCCTACCCGCCCCTGCCTGACAAGGCAGAAGCCTGATGTGGAAGCCGAAGGCTCTGTGCCCGTGGACGCTCAGAAGGACCCTCGATCACACGCACGAGTCCAATCTCCAAGCTCTCAGCTCAGAGGACACCCAGCCAGTGGACAAGCCGAGGCTGCAAGGCCACCCTGCAGAGAGCTGCAGGGAGCTCAGCAGTCGTGGCTGTGCCAGGCCAGGCGAGAGCCAGCCCTGAACCCGGGGCACGCTGCCGGCCACGCCGCGCTGGCCGCCAGGCAGCATTCTCTGTGCTTACAAGACCTCCAGTATTTAAATACTGCTCGCTCTTCAGCCCTACTGAGGGGTGACAAACACTCCTCACATATAAGATAAAGGGCTAGTTTTGAAGTGCAGGCTCTGATCCATTCACTGCAGGAGAGTTTGACCCCCTACCTGCATGAGGCGCTCCAGCTGATAGAACTTGCAGTGCAAATCTTCAAAGTTTTGTTTGAAAAGTTCCCTGAGTCCATAATCAAACATGATTTTGACCAGAACACTGAAAGCTTGCTCCTCAGGCATCTGTGAGAGAGGAAAGTGTATTTACCACACAGCATTTAAATCTTTCACATCAGTTCCATTGCCCTCAGCTCCCTTCTCCCTCTGACAGAAGGGCTGAATTGTCACTACTGTTTAATCTGGTCCTATCCAGTTTGAAAGTAAACAAGAATATTAACACACAAAATGAGGTCTAGTGTTGCAAGCAGCATTTCATTCTTATTCTGTGAAATAAACCGCCTCTCAATCACTCAACTAAAAACACGTCGTTCAGACATTGAGAGCAAAGCAGTTTCTTGGTGTCTTTGCTCCAAACCATGTTAGACACAGAAACTTAAAGAGATTTTGAACAGCCTAACCCTTTGTCACCTATGCAACTCAGAAGCAGTATTATTAATGTTAAAAAGGATCTTTCCCTTACTCTTAACAACATATTTACCTTTTTAAACATTATCACATTTGATATTTATTTATTAGATGTCATGAATAAGTGAGACCATTAACTGCTAACAAAAGTTCCACATGTCGAAACCCAGTAGTGGTTTGGGAAAGTTCAGCATCCCTTTCCTGCCAAAAGCTGAAGAAACACTCATCAAAGCTCGTCGATGTTTAGACATTCTTCCTTGACATCAAAATTCAGTTTTCATATTTCCATCGTAAAGTCTGACTTCAGGTCAATCACTTGTTCCCGTAAAGGACAGAACATCCATCGCAAGCATTCTACTATGAATCTGCAGATGGAGTTTGTTAAAACTGAAAACTTGCCTGAGACATTCCAAACTGGTAGTGAAGGACTCACAGAAACTTAATTTCCTTTTCTGCAACATTTCTTTTTAATATTTATTTTCCCTAGCAGCCACACTCCAAAGGCTGACTTCAAAGGGAATCAAATAAAAAGAAACTTATTTGATATTTAGCCCATTTAAATGCAAACATTATTCCCAGAAGCAACAGCTACTGGTAAAGGAAGAACTCTAGAATGACACATGGTTCATTCTCCACAGTCTCTCTAATGCAATGGATATTTAAAAAAAAAATGGACATACAATGAAAAAGCCAAAAGAAAGCATGCATGTCTCAGTAAAAGTGCTCAGTTCTATCAGAAAGTATCACCCTTCTTGATCTGATTCAGTGCAGTAATAAAGAATTAATTGCTCATCAAGCAAATATTCCAGATTACAAAGAACTACAAGGTTATCACTAAACATTTGGCTTTTGTTTCAAAAGAAAGTCTTTCTGTATCCTCCACTGACTTTACATTATGGAGAATGCTCCACTGAAGACCAAATATCCTCTTCAATGGAAAAGTGTGGAGAAATCTTCATACTTAGTTCTCTGTGACAGTGACAGTCACTACAAAGCAGCTGGGGAGAAGAAATCTCAAAACACTACTAGACATAGCAACTCCGTTCACTTTCAACAGCCCAGCCTTGCAATAGATGCACTGATAAAAAGCAGACATTACTTCAAAAAAGAATGGTCTATAAGTAATTTGTACAGATTTCTAATCCTCTTTTATTTCCCAAGGGTGAGTGAATCTAAAACTTCTGCTTCCAATATACAGTAACCATAAATCTCTCTAGCTTCTGAACATGCAAGCAATTAAAGGATATTACTCTGAAGAGATCACTTCTACCAACGACAATTAACTTTAAGAAAGCAGAAGTCAGTATCTTTTAAAACAATTACAATATTATTGTATCCTTCACTGACCTCTCAAAGCAAGAAACACAAATCCCTAGAGCAGCCCAGCCCACAGTGCAGCATTGCTCAGAGCACTGACACCTCAAACTGCCATCCCGTCAATGTCATAAATACACTTCTGTGCACAGAAGACATATGGCAACTACCAGCCATATGGAAGAGGCAGTGAAATGAAGGCTGACTGCAGACAAGAGTCCCTACAAGTACCACGCTAAGTTTTAAACAGTGTTCTCTTCTGTCTGAAATGATGTTGTTATTGACCGACATCTAAGCAGGTACCTGGCCTGCAACCCTGCTAGTCCAGCAGTTACCTGGGGTTGTCCTAGGCAAGCAGAGCAATTTTTATTCTCAAGCTTAAACAGGGGGAAAAAACCCACTACTTACATGTAGAAGCAGCACAGCAGCAAGAAATGACTGGCCTTGACAGTAGCCAATCTCCTCATCGTAGACAGAGTAAGCCTGCAAAAAGAATCAAGACTTTACCGTGTGTCTGTCTCCAGCCACACACACAAAGTGTGCAGTGAACACAGCTCCAGAAAACCTTCATGGGGTGCATCAGCTGGTGCTCTAATGAAGGGCTAACCTGTATGAAAACCACACTGTGACGTATGGTGGCACTGGCTGCTCACAGTGATGCACCAAGACCGCTGCAGCCTATTAAACCACTTCTCCGAGGGCTTTTACCTCTAAACAGGTGTTACAGGGACATTAGGAAGAGGGAGAAACACTAGGAACCCAAAGAAAGTGTGCTGGAAGCTTAAAACAACAACTGAATGCAACAGCAAGCTGCTCATTTTCATTAATTTCTTCAAGTTACCAAAACCAGCCAAGGAGAATTTAATCAGTACCTTGCATATTTTGTACAGGGAGTCCTGGCCATCTCCCCCAGTATCTTTAAAATAATCGTGAGCAGGGAACGTTCGATTGATGTCTCGGGTGATGGCACTGTCTTGTGGAGACTCCTATTAGAAAAAAACCAAACCAAAACAGAAATGTAAACTAAAGCACATCAAAAGAATATAAATTACAATATGCTAGGACTGAGAGTTAGGAGACTGGCATTGTGTTCTGCGTGCTGTGCTAAATTTAACAAAACACAGTCTACTCAACCAGAACAGGCTGCCTGCAGGCTGGCAGCTCCAGATCACAATCTTGATAGATTTGGTTACCTCAGCACATCTGGGAACAGTCAGTGAGTGGCAGGAAAAGCGCACGCACAGAAGCGTTCCAGGACATTGCAATGCAGAGAGCAGCCTTCCCTTGGAGACTTCTGAACCCAGTGCTGCCCAGCCCCATCTCTCTCCCCTCACAGGTGCAGAGAGCAGCAGTCGGCTGCGAGCAGCTGCATGCTGCTGTCCAAAACTCCATCCCTTAGGTTCAGCTAGAGAAACCACTCTTCATCCCCTCCACACAATTAGGCAATAGAAAGAGAGCAGAGCTCATAGCACTGCAAGGAAAAGTATCCTTTGAAAACAGAAAAAACTACCTCTCCTCGTTAGCAAGTGAAGTAATTTGCTTATTTAGGAAGCCAATGGAAACAGCTCACACACATCCTGCAGCCTCCTTTAATACAGGGAACAACAGTAAGAAGGATTGATGTTCAAGACTCAACTCAACAGGGCTGTGAGCAACCTGATCTGGTAAGACCTGCTCTGAGCAGAGGGCTGCAATAGATGAGCTCCAAAACCCCTTCCAACCCAAGTTATTCTATAATTAGCAAACAACAGAAATCCCTCCCTCATTCAAGCTGTCTTTAAAGCACTTAATCTGCCCAGCATGGGATGGGCAATTTCAGTGTGTCTTTTCAATCTGAAACTGTGCTCACCATATTGAATTAAAAGACATCTGAATCGACCTCTACAATTTCAGATATTTAGAGATTTCTGATTAATCGGATTTCAGATTTTCTATGGACGTGTTTCTTCACAATGCCTTGTGCCTTTGGAGGCAGCCATGCCCCAGCTGTTACCTAGCTGACTGCTGTACCCACTGCTATTACCCACAGTGCCAAAATAACACGGAAACAAAAGCCCTCTGTTTGTCTGTAGGTCTTTCTTTTCGTCTCAGCCTTCTCTTTCCACTCTTTAAAAGATGACTCTCCTGGGCAGCTAATGAGAGCAAGAGCTCCCTGGTAGTGGGAACCATCTGAAAAGATGCCACAATAACCATTAAGCCACTGTTGCTGGTGAAAGGGTGAAACAGTCCCTTGTTGGTTGGCTCCCCTGGCTGAACACACACCTCAGAACACCCGTCACCTTCGTGTGCGAGACTACCACGCAACAGTGTCCAGGTCAACACTGCGAACACACAAGGTGCTCTCTGGAAGCACAATAAGAAATGTTTTAACTTTATGAAAGTTTTAATGTACCCAAATAACCCATGTGTCTGTCGGACAAAGAGAAAAAAAGGTTAGAAGTAAATTAGATAGTAACCCAAGTACAAGATGTAGTCAGTGTGAAGATCATTGAACACAGCTTTTAGCGGATCTTTCACAAATGATTTTGCAAACAAGAACAAAATTACCACGGCGTGCTTGATTTTCTCTTCTGATTTTAATCCAAGGTTAATGCTCCTCTCTGTGGCTTAACACAGGCATTTCATTAGGAAAGCATTACTCTGCTATTAGAATCAAGTTACTGGATTGTTTTGGAAATGGTATCAAAAGTACTGTTCGGCATTTCAATTTGATAATAATTAAGATGCCAAAGAGGTCTGTCTCATTATAGGAAAATCAGAAACAAACAAAATCCAATGCTAAATGAATTTCATATAAATCCAAGCCTTCTAAGTCAACAAAGACGAGGAGGACAGGGCTGGCTGTGAGCTGCAGCTAGTCCTGCGAGTAGAGAAAGACAACACGCAGAAACAATTCTGGCCAGTTTAAAGCAGGTGAATACAGTCTCAGTGATAAACTTTCAGTTTCTTAACTGTTTGCCAGGCTGAATTACAGCAAAGTCCTCTGCTCTGCAGGAACACAGGTACTGCCCCCCACTCACAGCCATCCCTGCGACCAAACCCGGGGGTTCTTGAGCGCTACCCGTGTTCTGCTGCAATGGCAAAATCATCTGAAATCCACTTGCCTTTTAATCCACTTAGTTAACAACAGAGACCAAAGCATCTGGTTGGAAACTCTTAGGGCAGGCTTCTCAAACAAATCACTCATTATGGCTAAAGAGAACTAATTAGTGGCCTCTCTCTGGCTTTGCGTGACTTGTTCAGCACTTGACTCCTACGTCTCAGTACAATTCTTCAGTAATCTGTAACGCTGGTTCCTGCAGCTGAACTGCAGCTTGGGGAGAGAAAAATTAAAGGAAATGATAAGGTTTAAAAAATGTTTTTCAAGCCATGGCTTTGAAATCTCCCCATTAGTACAAACTGCTGCAATCCAAGCATTGTGTAACCTTTTCTTTACTCCTATTTTTATACCTTGCTGTGAGAATTGGCTCAATGGGCAATTTCTCATGCTTTCAGGGGACTGGGAACTGAAGGAAACCCTTCTGAACCCACACCCTTCACAAACTGGGATTGAAAAATAGAAAGCTAAGAATGACAGGAAGAAAAAGAAAGTAATAAAGAAAACAGAATGGAAAACAGCCATGAGAACTGAGGCAAGTGTAGTGAAGATTAAAATTCTCACAACAGCTCTCTGCTCTGAAGGAACGGAGGAAAACGTAGATGCTCAGGCTAAGAACATACCTTCCTCCCACTCTTTCATGCACTTCAAAATATTAGGGGAGCTATACTGAAACCTTCCTCTCCAGCTGATTTAAAATGAAACTATGGAGAGTAATTATGGAAAGCAGGATGCAGTCCAGCAGATAAAAGCTCATCTATTGTATCAGCCTGTACATAAGAGCGTATGGGTTCCCACCTCCTAAACCAGACACACTTAGAAGACATTTTCCTAGGATTTTTGTGACCTTCCAGGGACTGTCCCAGGATCTGCAAATCCTATCAGTGCAGTTCGAGCATCGATCAGCACCTTCAGGCTGAGGCTGTGCTACATTAGAAGCTTTTTCTGTAGCTTAAGCCACAATTAAAAGACAGAGAAGAGCTGGAGTTCCTAGTGCCTCTTCATGGGGCTGATCTGCCTGCAGTTCTCAGCAGCTCAGATTTAGTTCTCCTAATCCCTCACGTAAACCCAAGAGGATGAAGAAGCAGCAGCAAAGAATTGCTGGAGGGACAAGATCTGTGATGAAAAAACAGCCGAAGTAAGAAATCTCCAGAGGAGCAGAGGAAGTTGCCTGTTGGAAATGGCTTGTCGAAGATCAGCTCCTGTCGCACAGGCTACTGAGAAACCGATGGGGGCATAAAACATACAGCCTTCACCTGCACATGGGCTGACTTGAAAACACCACAAAAAAGCAAAAATGGTGAGGTCCAAACTTTCCACTCCCCCTGCTCCCACTCCCAGCACGATTCAAAAAAATATGGAAGTTTGCTCACTGGGTGAATTATCTGACACGTCCACCCCAACAACCCAACCCTGCTTGATTCTCTGTGACTCTTGCCCCAGTGGGGTCGATGTTTACAGTGCAGGTGTTCTTAGGAAGGTCCCACTGACTGTGCAACAAGGATTTTCGCCACGCGGTCAGAGATTACTGCGAGATGGGTCTAGAGACTCAGCTGGTCGGGGGAATTTTACCTGCTTCACCCAGAGCCAGATCAGCCTGTGGCACGTTGTTGCCAGGCACAGACAAGCCAGCCGAGTGAGCACCAAGCCAGCTGACAGCTTTCAGCAGTTGCAACAGGCAGAAAAAGCCAAAACTCACCGCAGCCGTCACTGGCAGCGACGAGGATACTACTGCATGATGGGGGGAAGTTGCTCTGAGCAGATCTGTACAATCTGCACACATCTGAAAATACTAAGATTTTTTTCCATAGCTGTTTTCAATGTTTGTAGGACGTTCTGTCTCCAGGTCTGTTCTGCAGGTTGATGACATCTCCAAGATGACTTTTACTAAGCAGTATTTACACCGACTGTGACACAGAGTGCGTTTCCTGCGTCTGTCTTCAGCCAAACCACTGTCAGGGGGTTTTGGCAAGAAGAATTACACCTGTTACCGAGACCTTAAGGAAATACCACAAAACCCACTTTCAAAGCAACGTACTTGTGAACTTCTCACATGCCTGCAGAACATACGCGTCCCCTGGAATTAGCGCTTAACAAGAACGTTCGCAAATAAATGGTGTTTGTGCAAAAAAGGGGAGTAATTCCGACAAATTTGGAAGGGTCGGACAGCTGCAATTTGATACAATAGTGCATCGGTAGAGCATACTTTCAGTCCAAATATGGCAATATAGTGCAATTCTAAAAATAAAAGTGAATCCCTTGTGATATCCAGCCCTTTCGCTGTGTTCGTTTCCTTTTAGGGCTCAAGTTTCCCACAGGAAAATTATAGCGAGGAGTTTGCCTACAGTGCCCTCCATCATGTATGGACAAAGCACAAACAGAAAGCGCGTGCTGGAAGCTTTTCCTGCTCCCGGCGATTACGTACAAGCCCGACTATTTCGAGCAGTTGAGATAAGAGGAAAAAACCCCACCCACTCCAAACAAACACACCTTTACCAGCACAGTTACATAAAAGTCATCCGAGACAAGATGTGAAAACATGTGACGTATCATTTATTTCTTAAATGCATTTATGATCCATTCAGACCTTTCAAATAAAGTGTACAAGTGCATTTCAGAATAAAAAACTACACTCTTCACACAGCTCCGTAGAACACTACATTTCATCAAGAAACTTGAAGCAAAAACTTCCTATTAAACCACCCATGCATCCTTTGGCTACAATAATATCACTGATCAACAAGTACTGCTATTCAATTCTGAGTTTCCCTTTAAAGAGAAGGAGCATCCTAAAATACGCTGCCCCTTCCAGAGACCTCTCTTTAAAGAGAGAATATTAAATAAATTAGCTAGGCTTTTAGGCAAAACAGTAAGGCTACCTAGTACTGTTGATGCACGATCCATACATTGGGAGAACAGGCAATCCTAGGCTATGTGAAACGCGTCAACAGCCCTTGAAGTTTTAGTAGTATCAAGATAACATCGATCCAGAACAAATGGCAGACAAAAATGGAACCAGTGGAACAATCACTGAAAAATGTGCAGTTTCTCTTAGGACGGGAAGTGCCAGTAACAGATTCAGAAAAGTGTTTATAAAATCCGCTAAGAACCACATCGACATTCTTAAAATTACATATTGTACAAAGCCCTAAACTGTCCGGCCGCACAGTTACTGCCCTGCTAAACCTCTTGGTTTAAGATACATCCCTACACACACACACACATGTAAAACACACATGGATGTATCCTAAAGCAGTCGGCTCCCCACGGCAGCAGCTGCACGGCCACACAGCACACACATACACAGGTATGTACATCCACAGCAAAAGGGAAACAAGCCGAGAGATGTGTGACACAGCTGGGCTACAGGTCATCTCAAAGGGAATAACACAATTCTTTCAGCTCATAGCAAAATTACCTCTTGGAAATAATTATGCAAAGATTTAGAATCAGATATTTACATGCTTCCGATTTACCTAGTTCCATTTAATATTGAAAAATATGCAAGTATTATTTTAAGTCAGTAACGCTTGTCATTTTTGGCTCAACTGTAGGTTTGCTTATTATTGGTCTTAGTTGAAAAGTCAGCTACAGAAAGGTCTATGAAAACGACAGGGCAGAAGTTCTCCTCTCCCCTGTATCTTAACAACAATTCCGAGTTGGCACAAAAATACGTAAATCCGGAGCCACAACAAGAACGCTTCCTCAGCTGCCTCGCACATCGAAACACCCACTTTCACCACCTCCCCCTTTCCTTGCAGAGTACCAAACAGAGCAAACCCAGGCAGGGATGGGGAACACCAAGGAGCCCACACCGAGACTCTCCCATCGGGTCAGAATTAGAGTATTGCAGAGTCTTAGGGGATGGACCGGCTCTAATTCACCTGGTTTGCTTTTCTAATCCGCATTGCTGGACTGGGTTTTTTTATTGATTTTTTCAAAGTTCTTTATAACAGGGGCTTCACACCCACACCTCTTTCTCATCTTTTAATACAAAACGGTTTCCAGCATTAAAGTTCCTACAAACACACACATACACATTCTTACCTGGGATTTTGTCTACTCTTGGCCTTTTCACTGACACCCGGGGGAAAAAACCACCCCTTGTAACGCTCCTCGTGAGAAGGAGCTCGACTGTCCCAGACAAAACTCTTCACAGCGACCCTCTGACAAATGTCAAGTCTCCACAGAACACACTGAAGAGATCTCCCCAGTGGCTTCTGCTGTCCCAGTCCGTGTGCAGGCACAAGGAGACGGGTGGGACCCGAGGAAAAGCGAGCATCCTTTAAAGCAAGACCGCTCCGCTCTGGTTCGCTCAGCCAAGCAACCTAAAAGCACATGCGCGCGTAGCCTCCCATGCTTGCGGTTTAATTGTAAACAGCATGTGGGAAAAAAAAAAACCCAATTAAAAAAGGTACTAATACAATTTTGAAATCCCTGAAGAAAAGACATACCCACGAGTATTAAGAACAGTAAAAAAGCTCATCATTAGCAATCGCAAACTCGTTTCCATCCCGTCGCGTTCATTAGAGGAATACAAAACTGAATCTAGTGTTTACATGCGAGAATTACAATAGAAACTCGATTTCAAAGGTTACACGTGGAGAGAAACTGATCAGCGTAGGAACTTGGAGAACACTGTGCTGCACAGCATTTCTAGAGACGCAAGCCTGTGAAGACAATGTGTACCCCTGCAAATCCTTCCAGACAGTTCAAAAGCCTGGCTGGAGGTAACGCTGCTTCCTCGCCTCCAAAAGGATTAACGGCACCATTATTTTTAGTAGGTTTGAATGACAGGAATTTAACCCCGAGAAATACCTAACCCCTCGAAAACTGAGGTGATCAGAAACATCCAGGTACCTTACAGCCCTCAGGGTTTTATTTCTTTGTACACTAAAGATCAACTCCTTTGACAGCGTCTACAGAAAATGTTTTAAAAAAATGGTTTTATGCAATGCTTTTAATACTCAGTAATGCTAATATTTAAAAATACTTCACAGTGTGGTACTAATGTAACTTCATAAAACGAGCAACTTGAGTTAGCTAAAGCTCAAAGCCTTATGTTATATTAAAATAGTCCAAAGATTCCACACACACACAAAGTCACTAGCACTATAAATATACCTAAGCCACTTTAGTGCAAAGTCTGGTTTTGCTTCCCCTGACAAATCCCTCTATATTCCTGCCAGCATATTAAAATGTCATCCTTTACTAATCTCATTATTGATTTTCAAGGATTCATTTACAGTTTAAATCCCAGAAGAACTTTTTTTCAATTTACCATAAAAGTAATGACTTGGTTTATTAAGCATTTGATTGCTTCTATCACGTGATCGTTGTCACATTTAAGAATGACTCACATATGCAGAGCAAGATTTGAGTTCATCTTTACAAGGAGTTACTCGAGTTTATTTAACTTTTTAATTAAAGGATCTCCAGTAATGAAAGGATCTCCAGTAATGACCAGCAGAGAGAAGTCAAAGCTTTGAAATTACGAAATTGCTGCTCTCATCTTACAAACTCATAAAAAGAAAGCAGTCGGAACAGAAAGTGCAGCCTCCCTCCTCTCTTCCTGAGCACCCAAGGGCTCCCCGGGGCTGGATCTCGGGCGCTGCCCAGGTGAACCCTCCTCCGCACGAGCAGCGGCCGCTGAACTTCGAAAGGGGTTTGTTTATCTAAACCCGGATCCCAAACACAACCTAACGCAACGCGCATCCGCTCAGCACCCCCCGCGACTTCTCCGCAAGGAAAGCTCCCGGTTATCGACCCGCGGACGGGTGACACTCCCACAGTGACCTGGCCTCCTGGTCTCTCTCTCCTTTGACCAGCTCCGTGATGATGATGCTCTCCCCCGACATCTTCAGGACAAACCCAAGATGACTTTAACAACTCCCGTTTCCCAATTCAAGTAGCTACAAATTCAGTTCTGACTGGACAGACTGCTAAAGTACACCAGGGGCTGTAAATAAACACCCCAGATCAGGACATGGGAACTTAACTTGCGTTAACGTTTTCATTAACTGCTAAAGCTCGAGAGATGCAGATACGATGTGGGTGAAACCCACAAACACTTCCATTTACAACCACCACTCAATGCAGGTAAAGCAAACACAGACTGCGGCTTGTTTCAAACTCTGCAGTGGGAATAAAGACTGAAAGGTGCCAGGAGTCACTGGTGAGCAGAGAACCACCCACAGAGCTGCCTGCGGACGCAGCCACTTTGCCTGCCTAGCAAACCTTGTGTCACGGCAGAAAAACCCTGAGAAGCTGACGAAACAAACGATCAGACCAGATCCCTTCCCTGTTGCTGCAATAGCTCAGATGGTCAGCCACTCCAGGCTGGTGCTACCCTCTTTTACAGAATGAAAAGTAGAGGCTGGATTGCCCCTCGGAGGGGCGAGATTGCCTTCAGAGTGCAGCAAAGCAAAAGCAAGAAGGTTAAACTCCATCTTTTAAAAACATATATTCTAAAGAATAGGACCCAAATTAAATACTCCATTGTTTTGGCAGAACTGCAATTCACCTCCCACCATCAGCACAGGAACAGCTCCCCGGTGGGTTTCCGTTGTTTGCTCCCAGTGGCCACAGCTTTCGGTTTCTTTCCCTAAACACAACTGCGCCCGTTTTTACACACTGACTTTTGACTGTGACGAGCCACCCTTTTCCAAAACCACTGTACATACATATTGTTAGTATTACATTTTCTGCCTCTGCTTATCTGCAGAAAATGTCTACGTGGTACCTCTGCAAGGCACAGACAACAAGGGAAACAGCAACTGAGCAGCTTTAAGAGGTTGGTCTCTGAACTCAGGAGAACATCTCCAGTGCAAACCGGGTGGTTTCCACGCCGGGCTCTCCCAGCAGCCTGGAGAAGGGGCTGGGCACCACACCGGGGCCAGCCTGTGCAACCCGACGGCCCAGCGGCGCGGCCGGCAGCGGCCTGCCCAACGTCTGACCTGACATCGGCCAAGTCTGTTGTAAGCCCACGCAACTGCAAAGTCTGAGGGGTCACGGAGCGATGAACACATCTAAGAGATCGACCTGAGACCACAGCCACATACAAACAGCGGTATTCACAGTATAAAGAATAGGAAAGATAAAAAAAGCCCTATGTTACCCATGCTCTCTAGAGCAAGAGGAATGGAAAAGAGAAGAGCAGAAAAGGGTAAAAGAAACAGGCCAGCTGAGACAGCAGAGAACAAATCTTCACCAGAACAAATGGACCTGGCTTGGGCATTTCTCGGGCGTTTTCATTTATGCCCCAGCCTCTCCCCTCCTGAAAGCCTCAACAGAACAACCCCAGCAGTTGCAAAGTGTCCATCCCTTTAAGCTGCATGAGGGAAGACAGCTGCTGCTCTCCCATTTAAGTATGAAAACCACAGAGGCCTTTACACCTCTGGGTTCTCCGCAGAGCACAACTCACAAACACCTGCTTTGCCAACTTCAGATAGTAAAGTCCAAGTTTATTTTGAGTGACACCACGGAAAGGATGTGTTCTGCAAAGTCACCAAAGGAAGAAAGTGTTTCTAAACTGAACAACAAAATAAGGGCAAGGTCAGGCAAATGTTTCAGCAGATGCTTCAAGTACCCAGAAACAAATATGCACTATAACAACAAACAAAAGCCCTCCAAAAATTTTTCAATGGGCCTTTTGTTTGCAATATCTAAAGGTAGACTCCTACACTCTGATATTGGTTCCTAAGAAATGTGGGTTTTAAAGCACCAACGTGAATTAGAAGTTCTGTCAACTTCAAACCCTGATGTGGGGTACGATCAGACTGAAATGTTTCAGACGTCCTGACACACGAAGGTTCAGTGCATCTGTTCATATCACACCAGTCAGTAATGCCACAAAAAAAAAAACCAGAAAAGTCAGCTTAATAAACATGCATACTCAATATTGCCATCTCACAGCACGTATAGGCCTTGGAAGTGTCTTTTTTCGGAAGAGAAACTGCTGAAATTTAGGATTTCTTACAAGTAACACTTTTATATGAGCAGGAAAAGAACAGTGCCGTAGAGATGCAGCACGAGACTGAAATTTGGAAATTCTCATTGGAGTCTGTTGTAAGAAAGACACTTCACCCAACCTCACGCTGCTCCTGCAGCTCTCTGGACCTTGGTACTTGGTAACACCTTCTTCTTCTTCTCAAAGATTTGTGACAAATATTCACGACCCCCCCTTGGCACTCTGACAACAGCCACGTCACAATTTCAACTTGGAGAAAGAAATGTGAGTGATAAGAAGCTTAAAAAACAAGTACAAAGCCCCTAACAGCAAATAAAGACTGTAGAAACAAGTAACATTTAATCATAATTATAAAAATAAATAAATAAAAAACCCACAAGCAAACAAAAGGAACAACAAAAAAAACCCCAAACCAAACCCAAACCCAGCAGATAACAGCAGAACTTCTGTTTCACACAAAAGATATCTGTTGAGTTAAAAAATACTGTCACTTGATTGGAGACTATAAAAAAAGTGTTATTTCACAGATTTTCTCCCAGTCTGTTTGGAAAATGACAATCTAAAATTCCAGTAAACATTTAGAAAAAATAAAAATAAAAATAAAGATTTCTAGATGAAGCAAATTACCACCTTCTGAGAAGTTGTGCTTATAGAAATTGTTCCCATGGTACTGCAAAAATGCCAACAAATTGCACCCTGCAAGTTGAACCTTCTAGCAGCTTGATTTGAAAGTGAGGCAGATAACCCTAATAAAAAAAGTTATTTATAGTCTGAGATGGAACTTCAAAATTAGTTCATTTAATCACTATCACAACACAGAGTTTTTCTGATGATGCCATTTGAATTCTGTTTTCTCCTCGGTGTGACATTTATCCGTGCGACGCTCTCGATACCAATTTCTAAAGCACCAGGCGCAGTCGGATACAAATATAGCCAAGAAAGGATTAGTTTCGTATGCACGATGATGAAAGAGATCCAACTGGAAAGTTTGCTGCCTACCAATTCCTAGCACAGCCTGCGATGAGAGGGACTGCTGTGCCTCATGTTAACTGTGTGACAAAGGCTGTTAAATGGGCTGCTGAGCAAACAAGGTGATACAGTTCAAAATTATTTCTTCTGCAGTTGGCACAGCGAACAAGATTCAGCCCCGTGCAATTTCACTGAAGACAGCAGACTCAAATGTTATGAATATTTAAAACATCTAGTCACATATAAACCAGATCGACATTAAATTAACTTAGAGGAAAAAACAGTAATTTAAACTTTTTTAAAAAAAAAAATCAATAAATTAACACAGACAAAAATAGAAATATTTGACACTAAAACTAAGCTACCGAGGCAATATTTAAAAGCATCTGTACAAACACTGGATGCAGCCTGAATGCATCAATTGGCTGCAACTCCTCCCTGTCCTCAGCCCTCGAAGACTTCCAGATTCTGATCTTCACCTCTCACGGCAATCATCTGAGCCGATGAAGACTTGGAGATGAGTAAGGCAACAGAACAAAAGCCTGGCTGTTCAGAACGCTATAACTGAGCCTTAGCTGCAAAGCAACAACAGCTGCAAGCATGCATCTGCATCTGCAACAACCACTACACTTAAGTACAATTCTAGGCTTATAGCTGAAGTAGCAACTGCTTCATCTCGAGTTAAATCTCCACGCCGTGATTTAGAGCCCTCCCCAGCTTTTTAAAATATCCCATATTCTCAAAAATCAGCGCACAATGCTCCTCTTCAAACCCTCTATTCACACCAAGAAAAATAAGAAAGCGACAATCTTTGCTCTCCAGCTTCCACTTAAACTCGAAACTGCCATTTTTAAGGGTTTGGGCCCTAGCAGATTCTTTTCTTCTATTAAATTTAATCCAATGTTATTTCAGCGACAGATTGCTTCACTTCAAAGACTTGGAAACGTTAGATAAGGTAAAGAGTCAGAGAAAAGCTGTTGGGACTTTACCTGAGAGGCTGTTCCAAAAATACCACACACGCGCGCGCGCTTTGATATTAGTGACTAAAGCCCTTCAATTGCTCCCCAAAGGCCACCTTGGCCGTAACACCTACAAACCTCTGGAGACAATCAGCCAGCTGAGGTGCTGTGAGCTTATTGTCCCGTTTGTAAATGACTCACCCCAGCCTCAGCTCGGCTCCCCCGCCGAACTCCAGGCTGCGAGAGCTCTGCAGAACAAACCACCTCTGTCGTGTCCATGACACGGGATCACAGCGCAAGCCCTGCCTCTAGACACTGTCTTATTACAGAAGGTAACAAGAAACGTCGCCGTGAAGGTGTCAGGCTTTAGACAACCTTTGTTCTTAAAACTTCAGATGAACCAAGGAGGAAGTTTGAGAGGTCTGGACTAGGGATGAACTACGTTGAAAACAGCCCCAGATATGACTGCAACATGCTTTGTAACAGGGTTCTCCAACCGAAACTCAGCAGCAACAGCAGGGTGTCCTGCCCCAAGCTTCTCCGGAGCAGGTACACACACATGTATCTCTAAGAGGAGCTCGTGTCTACCAGCAGTGAGCGCTGACAAGTACAAGCCATGCCAGGAATGCTCCATCCTGCTGCTCTCTTTTCTTCACTGCTTCCTCGCTGACAGCCTCGCAGGGCTGTGCTGGGGGAGCTGTGGATGGGCTGCAGCGACCCGCGGGTGTGACAGACAAACCAAACTGCTTCCTCCGCGGCCAAACTCGGAGAGAGAGGCTGGGGCTCGCAGCAGACCAGCCAGGAGGGGACGCGGATGCTTGTGGGAGGGACAGGCTGGAGCACTAAAAAGCAGATGATCTTGATCCATAATAACAGTAAATCTGAATCCATTTAACAAAAGTACAATCTTCCTTTTGGCCAAGAGAAGTACCCCACTTGTAAAAAAAAAAATAATAGTAATTAAAAAAATAAATCAAACTGCTTTTCCCTAACATTTTTTCATTCCCACTAAGAACACACCCCAGCTCTAACACACCAGCTCACAGAACTCCCCAGGCTCACAGGACTCCAACGTGCTGACCAGACACAGGGCGAAGGAAGCCAACTGGGTACGGTCACGGTGCGTAACCTGCTCTCAGACCAGAGGTGTTGTGGGGGGCTATCCCTGTGCCAGGGATGGGGTGAGACACGATGCTGCAGACTGTAATCTCTTATTGCAGGAATATTTGGTTCACTTTCATTTTCCCATATGGCATCAGTAAAAAGACAAGGATATTCTTTATGAAAAACTTACCTATTTGAGGGCCATACTGCCTTCTTAACAGCATTAGAGTACTCAAAAATACTTCACTTCACCTAAGCTAGCTTGAAAAAGCTGTGGTCAATGAGATTTTTGTTTCTCAGACAGGGACTTTGTTTGACCAGTTAGATAGGCGTTTGCCAACAGGATTTAGCTCCTGCTATATTCGAACCGTCTTTAATCCCATGAAGGCTAAAGAAAAACGTCTCTGATTTAGCTCCATGCACTTATGAATAACTCAAATACTACAGTTAAATTTACAACATAGTTCCCTTAGCTGTTTAGAAGACAATTGTTTTCTTTCCTTTCCCCTTAAGTTCCAGTATGTAAAATATCAGAAGAATTTAGATTAAAAAAAAAAAAAAAAGGGGGGGGGGGGGGGGGGGGGGGGGGGGGTGTTTTTTAAGGTGTTGTTGTGAAAAGTGTCGCGACTGAAACGAGGGGGTGTTTCCACTGGTTTGGGGATGATGGTTG
>WTSP01022684.1:0-16187 GCA_025331215.1 Actenoides lindsayi
GTGTCACCTCTTGCCTACCGAGTTGCATATTTTCAGGTGGTTTGTTCCACTCTTCTTGGTCAAGTGTATGCTTTATATATATTATAAAAAGATTTAAAAATATTTAGAATGCTCTAATATGCTATGGCATCATCCATTTTAAAAGGACATTTTAAAAAAAGTTATAATTATGGATGAACAGTACAAAATGGATCAAGGCCTCCATTAATACTTTTTTGTTAATATATTCCAGTCATCATCCCCTACAAAAATACTTGCTTTTAATATATTGATTCAGGGTATAATAGTATCAGTTGCCTTACTAATGGTACCAGTGCCTTCAGGTGAGTTTATTGCTGACTTGTTTGGAAACTGGCTGTGATTTGTTGTACTGCCTTTCTAGTATGTGGTTAGTTAATTGTACATTGCTCATTGTAGCACCTCTGTGTTGATCAGTTGGTTTGATGGTGGCCCCTATTATTAAGTTCTGTTCCTACAAAGTTCTACTTACAATAGAATAGAATCCTGACTGATTCTGTGCTCTTCCTATAATTTTTGTCAAAGAATTGCTGGACACAGAGGACCTGGGTGTTGGTTGAAAGTGTCGTATATACACATCTTGTGGTGATTCAGTTTTAAACATTTTTCATTTAGAGACTGTTTGGACCCTAATGCACATTCAGACTGGATTATAAGTGTATTCTTTTACCTTACTTTAATGCCTTCCCAAGTGAAGACATTTTTTCATAAACCCCTTTAGAGAAAAGGCATGCTAGCATTTATTAATCATCTGAATGTCTGTGTTAATTCACAAATGGGGTGGAATGAGTGAAGGATAGTCAAAACAACCACACTTAGATTAAAGGGTAAGGAACAAATGAATGATATCTTTAGGTATTATTTTATTTTCCAGTACATAATCTGTTTTAATCTAGGCTAAGAAATTCATTCAGTATGTGTTTGGAAAAAATTGTAATTTCTGATATTTTTTCTTTAAATAATATGAAAACAGATGCTGAAGTCTATTAACTGCATATAGGTTTCTCTTTTATTCCTTACATTTGGGGGGGGGGGAGGGGATTTTTTTTTTCCCCCTAAAATTTCTCCTTACTTACTCAGTGTATAACCTGTCTGGGCTATGCTTGCAAGATTAAATAAGACAGTGAAAGTATCTTCTTGTGTGCAGAAAGGTAACAATGTCAAGGAAGTTGAGGACAATTTCTGTAGCTCAGTAAGGTGATGCTTATTTTGGTATGTTTTACTGAGATACAGATTACTAAAGGGACAAGAAGTCATACACGTAATCTAGGAACATGACTACAGTTTGTGTCTCTCACTGTGCAATTCATTCTGCTCGTTTGAAGAACTCTTTGCTGTCATGCCGTGTGTGAACAGGAGCAAATAAGATCACTTCTCTGAGGGAATTTTATGGTCTTGTTTGAGATTACAGCATTTTATATCACACAGACAAAGACCCTAAGAATACCTAAAGCTCCATTTTTATTTCAATTTGCCTGGCTCTGTCTGTTACCAAACTGCCAAAGTCTATTCATGGAAGGAAAACATACCAGGACCTTAAAGGGAAGTTTATCTCTTAATTTTATCTAACAATTTAATTTCTTGTTGGTATTAATTAGGTGCAGATCTAAAATAACTTGAAAACAATATGGACACTAGAATAAAAGTACTTGCTTTTATTATTTTAACATTTGTTTTACCATTTTTTCTCTATAAAGTTTTGACAATGAGAAAATGTCCCTGATGCTTAGGAGATGAACAAATGCTGAATCAGAAGCTGCAGTTTTAGCTTTTACTAACAGTCTCTCATGACGTCTTTCGTTACATGGTGGTTGTGGGCTTTTATGGTCTGCTTTAGGATTCTGGTCAGTCCTTTCACTTAAGACAGTGAAGTCTATTCTACAGTTTCCTTCAAGTACATATGGCGTAATTATACATCAAAAGATCAAAGCAAGACTAATACTGGTTCTATGCTTCACTGTTGCTTATAGTATTTGTTAGGCAAGATTGAACAAGCATTTTGTCCCTCGACAAAATTCTGGTATTTCCCAGAATTCATGTTGAATACAAAAACCCAAAAAATATACTGTAGTCTTAAAGAAATGTACTCTGTTGCTATCTAATTCCAGTTTCTATCTAGTCCCAGTAAGTCATTTGTTCTGTCTTCTAATGGCAATCATCAGGAATTTAATAACTTGCTCTTCAACATTTTAGTACTATTATTTGCTGCATACATCAACTCTTAATCTTTGGGTGTGAATGTATGCAGGTGGTGAACAACATTAAACTCTCACAAGAACAGCTTCTTTATTGAAAGGATTTAGCTTCATTTTTTTCCTTGCTTTTTATGTAGCTTTGGAAGTACAATGGTATTAAGAAAAATAAGGGACTTGGGATGTGACTTCAGGGAATAAGCACATGTGTAGATGAGCTACCAATTAATAGTATTTGTCTTATCTTCAGTAAAAAAAGAATATAAGCAAATGTAACCAGTATATTAGATACTTCTAAGAAGCTTTTAGGAACACTTTTTCTGGGACAACAAAGACTATTTGCATGAAAATCGTAGTGGTAATTATTAAAACAATGCTATGTCCTGTCCTGATGTGCTACAAAAGAATCCCGACAGATTGAGGTTAAAGAGAAAAGGTTCTTCAGAGCAGTGATAAAACAGCTGAATAATTCATGAGAGTACATTCCTGAGCACTGTGTCAGGGAACTGCCCAGAATAATCTTTGTGAGAGATTTTAGTTAATACCAAGAAAAGATAACAGTTTAAGTGGACAGATATTTTCATTGTTAAGGGCTGAAGCTTAGTTGCTGATATTATGTGTGTGCAGTCCAGCTCATATACTTCTGTAGAGAGTTAACATATCTGATGAGACATTACAGAAAAGAATAATCAAATTCTACATCTTCCTGATACAACACACAACCACTTGGATCCTGACATGTATTTTTCAAGTGCTGTAAAAACAGAAGTAATCTAACTTAAAGGCTGTGTGTTCCACTCACAGTGCAAAGGAAAATAAATTACTAGAACAGACAGCTTTATGTATTGTAAAATGAAGTAAATATAAAATGGCTGCAAGATGCTTTTCATTATCGCTTTGGAAATAAGCAAATTGTAATCTTGTTCTGTTCTGATGTCACTTGAGATAACAGTAATACTTTTACAAGTTTTCTGTGGCTTTGTATTCATGTCAGGACCACCAGCAATTTTGTATTCATTCTGTATGAAAGAATTAACAGTGAGTATTTGTATTACCACTTTATGATGATAAATACTAAGTGGTACGTGCAAGCTGTCAAGAAAACTTAAGAGGATTTGGCAGTTTTAAAGTCCTTGGTATTTTGACACGTGCAAGTAGCTTTTGCTTTTCCTCGGCTCTCTAGTATATGAGACTATCCATTTATAGCCACTTCCTGGATGATTTTTAGCAGGTGTATTTGTCCGGATGTGTTGACATTATCTGTAGATTTGATAATTGGAAAATAGTTTCTACAACTTTATTTTCTTCTAATTAATGATTTGGAGGAAGACAGTCCTGAATGTGGGTCCTTTTTCTTATGACGCAAAAGAATGCCCGAATTTTACTCATTTTATAGAGTAATCTTGCGCAGCATTTTCACTTTTTGCAAGGATTGATGAGGGAGGCATTTTTGCACTCAAAGTCAGCTATGAAATACTGACTTCTTATGGGTTTTTGCACATGTGTTTTAGGTAGGATGTGGACTCTGTGTTTTGCAGTAATATTAATAAACTTTGTTATCTTCAAACCAAGTTTAGCAACTTTTGGAAGCATTTTCCTTGCCGATATTGTGCAAATAAATAGCTAAAAGAGATTACTCTGTCAGGAAGTACTTTCAAGTGCTGTTTTTTCTCTAAGCCATGTAGTCATACTCCAAGGGTTTCACCTACAAAGTTGTTCAATAGCTGGATTACGACTGAAATGTGATCTCAGGAAGTCAAGTACTTATAAAGAAACCTTTCCAGAAGCCCTTCCTTAGAACAGCTGTATTAGATGACACTGGCAGTATGATGCATTTAGGATTCTGTTAAAATGAAGAGATGAATTGTTACAACGAGTTTAAAGACCAGATAAGCAAAAAATTCAGTAAATGAGATTCTGAACTTTACAAACTGCACACAGTGTAAACACGTGTCCCCTCCCAAATATAAGCAGTACAGCTCCCTTCTGTACTGGCAAGAGCACTGCGTTTTGACTTTGTCTCTTGCATTGGGAGAAAGAAGTAAAATGTTGCATTATACATGATACAGTGAACACCCAGAAATTTTGACTCTGCTGCCAGCTTTATTGTACCATTTTTAGGTGTTGAGGACTTAACTAGCTTTGTCTTCTCATTTACTTTGACTGTCTTGTGTGGATTCATTGAAATATTGGGACATAAATTTTTAAATAGGACACAGTTTTTTTAGTATATCAACTCATTGTGCTAGGTAATGAGACAGTGTTGATTGAGGAGCTCCATAAAACTTGAGAAATCATATAGCCCCATGGGGCAATGAAGAAACACCTGGAGGCATAGCCAAAGCAGCTTCCCAGACAAATTACTCCGGTATCAGATTGTACTCACTGGATCAGTAGGAACTCATGGGAACTGCTGTAATTGAAGTCTTCATCTATTGGTTACTAGGTGATAGTTTTTCTGTAAACTTCACTATGGACCAGTGGCCCAGATTCTAACCTTCACTTTTAGGCCTTGCCATGGTAATTCTGGACTATCCTGAAGTAGATCTCTGCCT
The DNA here is from genome assembly GCA_025331215.1 of Actenoides lindsayi. Taxonomy (NCBI): domain Eukaryota; kingdom Metazoa; phylum Chordata; class Aves; order Coraciiformes; family Alcedinidae; genus Actenoides; species Actenoides lindsayi. The sequence continues at coordinate 4,766 of WTSP01022684.1, forward strand.
TAGTTGGCTCTGGTGGCAAATCAGGAATTTCCTCTGCTGCTGTTTAGTTCTTCTGCCATGTGTATAAACTCACTTGGAAAACTACATATCCTTCACTCTCCTTTGCACTGGTGTCTGTTTCAGACTGAAAGCAGGTTCCGTTTGTCAGATAAAGATTTCTTGCTGTTGTCTTGTTGCTTTCGATCTCAGAGATTGATCCATCCAACATGAAAAGCATTGCTAGTAAAGGGAAATCCAGAACAGTTGGGAAGCCTTTCCTCTCTGCTGGTGACTTTATTCATTGCTTCGCAGTAGAGAGGTCCTTTCCTATCAGGTGAAGTTAGAATATCACATTTCAGAAAGAGCAACACAGTTACTTTAGTTGTTACAAAAGTGGTGAATCGTGAGCCATTAGAGGAGTTGTTGACTACTGTAATATAGTACAAAACTGAAATACTGCAAAAGCAAGTATTTCCACAGATATAGGAAAGCTGATTTTGCCAACGGAACTTGAATCCCTTGTGCTTATCCCTAACTTTAAAAGAAAAGAAAATCAGCATAAAGGCTGGTTATTAGCTTGTTAGCATGTTTGTGTTCTTAGTGGAAATTGAGCGTAATTTTAAGAGAAAATCTCAACTGATGTAATATGCATGGAGCTAGAAAATAATTATAGTGAGACCATCAGACTTGGTTTGGATTTGAATATAACATTCATTGTATAATTTAAAATTTTGTAAAGCAGAGATTATAGTACTCAGTCACCAAACGTTAGTAAGCAGGAGAATAACCCTATTTCCTGGAAGTATCAGTGGTTTCAAGAGAGATTTTAAAGCTTTTATTTAGCAGTATCAGTAAAAGCTTGGACTAGTAATAAGAATGACGTTGTAGGGCCACAACACATCAAATTTACAGTCCGCTTTGTATTCTCTGGTTGTAAGAGTTACAAAAATGCAAAGTAGTGTTAATACAGCTCTGGAAGATGCTATGTTGAAAGGCTCCTTTAAAAAATCTAGAGGAAATACCATTGAGAAGGACTTAGAAGGAATAGATGCAGAAAGAAAAATACAGAATTTAGGAGTAGAAGCCAGTAAGTAATGAAGTTAGGAAATCTGCAGGAAGAGAAATCTGGAGGCAGTTACATCAAAGCAGAAGCTTGGCAGAAATGTTTGGGAAGAGTGTCTAATGCTTGACTTGAAAATGAGTAGACTGCATTGCTCTGATAGCTTTGGTGATGGCATTACAAACTGCTGCTTACAGACAGCAGACTGTTGGCTACAGGAAGCCTGGTTCATCACGACCAAACAGACTGAACAGGAGAAAAGCAGTTGCTCAGAGAAGACATGTGGCTGAGTTTGGTGGTTTTTTGTTTGTGGGTTTTTTTTGTTGTTGTTGTTGTTTTTTTGTTTGGTTGTCTTTTTTTGGTTGGTTTTTTTGTTTTGTTTTGTTTTCATCAAATTTGACATGTGTAAACAGTGCTCTGAATTAAAAGTTATTGTGTCGCTAGGTACCTCCAGATGTGGCTAGGTTAATGAAAAAGGCTGCCACCCGTTCTGTGGCTTTGTTGTGCTGGATCGTCCCAGTCCTTTCTGTGTATTGAAAAGAACATAAGAGGATAGCAAGAAGTTAAGGAAGATTTTAAGGGACATAATGCCACTTGTAATGAAGTAGAGTGAATGAAATCAGGCACTGAATATTGAAGTGAAATGCCTCACTAAGAAGTAATACCCCGGGCTGGTAATGAGCCTTCTTCACGTAAAGCTGGAATATTTTGGACTGGCAAAGGAAAATAGTAAAAGCCACTCCTCTATAGGCACATCTGCTGCTGCATAAACATCTTTTTGAAGATGCTGCAGAAGTACTGGGAGTTTATGCTGGGTCAATTTACTGTCACATTTTATGTGTCTCTTGTCTTCTGAAGTGTTGCTGCCTCAACAGGTAGCTTTGAAAGATACTGGTTTGAGTTCTCCAAGAGAAAGAAATTGATAGGGTGGGTTTTTTTGGTTGTTTTTTTTGTAAGAACAAGATCAGAATGTTTAGTCAGTAAAGGGCACTTTCAGATGAATTTGTTACATTCTTGAAAGAGAATATACTGTCCTAGGTTTACTAGACCTCTCAAAAGAGTATAGACTCAGAGAAAGCTACAGTGTCATTTCTGTTTATGTGCAAGAGGATGCTTGAAGTGTAACTGAATAGTAAGTCTGTACTAAATAATAGCCAGGTGATACTAAAGAAGTGGACTGTATTCATTTATGCATGATAGAATAGATACATGCTTATGTAGCTTGAACTTTAGTTTTTTATAGACTAACGACAGTTATCTTTGTATTATTAATCCTGAACTCTTGTCACTTTATGCACCCAAGCAGTGCCAAGCAAGTTTAACAGACAATAATTACTTAAAATACACTCTTTAGGGTCTGCTTTGAATGTGTTGAATGTGTTTAATTTTTTTAATGTGTATTCCATTTGATTTATGTCTCTGTTAACTATGGTTTAGTATTCTGTGTTGGTGAATGAGAAGGGAAAAAAGAGAGTAAGCTGCAGGACTTGTATCAGGAAGATTTTTTGCAATACATCCTTGGATTTTGTTCAAAATATTGTTCCTTATCTATTTAACCTGGATTTCCCTGTCACAAGAACCGTTCTTAGAATCATTCTTGACAGCGCAATGCTAAGGAGAAGGAAGTGGGAAGAGAAACAGTTTGCATCCTTTGATTTCAGTCTAGTGACGGTGTTTTTCTCTTCGTAACATCACAGTGAGTGCAGTGGAAAAATGAGAACAAGCCATGCTGCGTGGGGATATTTGTGTTACTTGGGGAAGCTGAAAGCACCATAGCTGAGTTAGTAATGCATTCCACCTATCCAGTTAGTTTGGTCGAGAAAGAGGGTGCATCACGTAAGGTGGAGAAATATGCCAGACTCTCCAGTTCTCTTCTAAACTTAGATTGACTTCCACAGCATTGTGATGTGCTGTTTGGGCCACTCAGAAGCTCCTACTCAACTGATTTTAACAAGACTACATATCATTTTCTTGTGATTCAAACGTGCATTTGCATGTGGTGAACAGACCTTGCCATTGTAGTGTGGCAGTGGTGCTGTTGTAGCCTCATGCACAGGATGAGCTTTGATGTCACCAATGCTTAAAGCCTTTGGTGGGGCTCAGACAAAGTCATTATGACCCTGATTGTCTTTGAATATATAACCAAGTACAGTATTGGACAGGCACCTTTCACTTTATATTGCTTGGGTTTTTTTTACCTGTTGTACTCAGACATAAGAAATGCCTGAGACTTTTTCATCACTGTGTAAACTTACTTTCTGTAGGTGTGTTAGTTGAGAATGGTGCCCTGAAGGACTTTACTCAAAAGTGTTTAAATTTGTCTGAATTATGTCTAAATTTAGATGCTATTCAAGGCTGTTTTGTTGCTCTTTTCAATTATTGGTGTGTTACCGTCCTGTTAATTTTGAGAGTTGCTCTGGCAAAGATGTTTTCACTATGAATTTGCACAACTCTAAGTAGAGACAGCCTTACTAAACTGCTCTGAAAAATACCTGTTCTGTTCTCTGATTTTTATTTTTTTTTAACAGTAATATGTTATCTGCTTTTTAACTTTCTTCTTTATTCTTTTATTTGCAGTGATGTGGTTGCATGACCTGCAGCATTATTGTAACAGGGACTGTTCAGTGCATGACTTGCTTTTCTGTCCAGACTGCATAACCAAAACTTAACCAGTTCTACACTTAAGACTCATGGCCATCTGATTTCAAAGGGAGATCTGCTTGCAGAGAAGCTTACCATCCCGGGGAGTGTCTTTCCCATTTCCTGCTTCCATTTGCTCTTTTTCTTCACAAAAAGTCTCCTGTGAGGCTAGCAGAGAGGAAATCCAGTATTCAGAACTCGACAGGAGGCGTTCTACAAACTGACAAAGCACTGTCAGCTCTCCATTTTACTCCACCTGTCCATTTAATTCTGATTAACAGTATTAACACACAGACTTCCTGCAACATTTTTTTATATTGAACTATAAAAATCTAGTCTTAATGAGTTCCTAAACATGCCTTTTGGTTACTGTTAAAATTCCAAAGCACTTGCACCCTTAGAGGATCTACTTTGATTCTTTAAATAATTAAGGAAAAGCAAAGGAGGTGTTTTACCTGGAGAAATAACTAATGAATTGCTGCTTGGCCATCCTATCTTCCTTAGAAAACCAGGCAAGGTTCATCTGCAAATCTCCAAGCCAGGCAAACTACCAGGCAGTATTTTGTTCCCAGACGCTGCCTGCTTCCTTACTATGTATATACACAGTAGTTTGTGGCTGTTGTATTTTTCTCTCTACATTTTAGCTGTATTGTCTGTTTCTTCCAGAAACTTTCTTTTCAATCTATGTACAATTGTTAAAACAATCTGAGGAAAGAACATAAATGGAGATAAGTACGAAAGCTGTCTCTATACTTTCAGTGTCCTTGCCAGTTTATAATTTGGTTCATTTATCTTTTACCTGTACTACTTTTTCTCTTTTTCCTTTTTTTTTTTTTTTTTTTTTTTTTTATCTTTCCTTATCACAGTCTTAGCTATTTAATTTCTGATTGCACTAGCTTGGCTGTTTCTTTGTATTATGAAGTTTAGCTCTAAGATTTGCGATATGTAGACAGTGTAACTCAATGCTTTGTACTGCCTATATTGATTTAAAATGCTGCTTATTTAATATTCTTAAATATCTGCACATTTGTACTACTGTATCTTTGTTTTGTATTGGACACCCAGTACTGGCAAGATTCAGCAGATGAGGGAGTGCTGTAGTGTTTTATGAGGTTTATTGTATAGGAGTTAATATGTAACAAACAGGAAATGGTGGCTTTTAAGCCATAGGACTTGCTGGAAAATCTGAAGAGGGTCCAAATGATGAGTACTGTAAGTGGTTTGGTTTAAGTCCAGTTCTAGAGGAAACCCATTCCTGCTCACTTGGATCTTAATCCTGTAAAAAATACATTAACAAATACGTACTCTGCTTACAGAATGGTTTTGCTTATTTGGGCAGTAGTGTAACCAGCAGCCCTGTTTTCCCTTTGACCACCCCTGTGCTGAAGAAACGTGTCCCTTAGTCTCTGCAGTCACTTCTGGTCACAAAACACAGGGCTTGCCTCATCCCTGTCCCATCAACTGAGGGTCTGGGCCGAGCTGCACTTTGTGTGCTGAGATACCTCTGTGTGTTCAGTCCTCAGGGATCCAGGTGCACACTGTGTCAGTTGTGTTGTGCAGAATGACTTAGAGAAGAGAGATCATGTCCCCACCTCTGTTTCCCTCAGGGGATCTGTGCCACCTGGCAAAGGGATGGTGCAGGAGAGGGAACGATAAGCATTAAGATCCTGGTGGGAAGGTATGGTGTGTTCCCTTCTGGATACCATACCAGATGGGGGAGCCTGTTGCTGCCAGGTGCTCTGGCTGACAGCGGTCCAGACTGACTCCCGGGGGGAGATTGGGCTTGCCTGCTCCATGAGAACCTGGGACAGTGAAGTCTGCAGGCCAGATCTGAGGTTTAGTGGTGACAAGTCAGATATTCCTGCAGCAGTGACAGCAGCACTTTAATCAGACTGAGTCTAGCAGAGAGCTAAAAGATTTGTGTCTTTCCAGGCCTTAGTCATTGATCCCTTGTTATGTGTCTAGGCATGTGTTATTAGTAAAACTTCTTTTTGTTGGGTGTTAGAGGTGTGTTTTGTTTCTCATTTGCAAGTGCTGCTCCATCTGGGACTGCATCCTGCCCCGAGCCAGGCTGGTGCAGGATCCCTGAAACCAGGGGCTCTGTGCAGGGTGGGAGGGGATGTCTGTATTTTTTGTACCCCCCAGCACAGGTGTTCCGAGGTGAAGATGAGCAGTACCTCATTTCTCAAAGTGGTCTGTGCAAATTAGAGACTAAGTATCATTTGTTCTTGAGCCTGAAGACATTTGTATGTAAGTGTTGTTTAGCTTGACAGAAATTAAGAAATTCACTAATGCAACAGAGAGATGCCAGGTGGAGCCAGTAATTTTCAGGAAGTGAGCTGGCTACTTCACCTGTATTAGCCTAGCATTTCTGTCGTGAAGTGATTGCAAGCTCACAACTCAGAGGTGATCTCCAGCATGTCTCTGATATACTAACTGCATTTATGCTGCATAGAAAACTCTTTTACTTTCTTAATAGCAGCTTGTTTGACAGTCCTGAATTAAGTGTTGATCAATTTATCAAAGTAACTGTTTGTGAAGTTGCCAGTGATATATTTTCTGTAAAAGAATGAATTCTTAGCATATCAAAACATTAATTTCACATTTCAGTTCATCTATGAATTGTGTAACTACCAGATTGTCATGGTAGCAATATTAATATACATATCTGTATATAGACACACACACAAAAAATATGCAGTAATGACCATTGGAATCGAAAAGTTTAATATTTTTTCCCAGTCAAATACACTAATGCTTCCAAGGTGACAGAAGAGTGTGTACAGTTGTTAAACAAGTTGTAAATAAACGCTTATATAAAACGTAAGTGCCTGTCTTTCCTTTATTTGGTGCTTGGTTATGAAGTGAAGCCAATGAACCGTTCATGTTGAAGTTACTGGTTTGAGCCTGATGTGCTGCTCTGCTGTATGAGACGACGGAAGCTGGGGGGGCTTTTGCAGCCAGTTGGTGATTAGCAGGGACCTCAGTGAAGCAGGGATAATATGGACAATACAAACCTTGCTATTAAATGCACTTAGAATCAGTTAATACGGAACAGCTGGGAAAATTCACAAAGCACAGCTACATCTGGGCTCTTTGCTGTGGCTGGTCTGATTCTTAGATATACACCCAGCTTCTTGGAAACACATTTCCTTGGTCTGTGCTAAGGAGGCTGAGTGGCAGGTAGACAGCGGTAGGGGTACACCTAGCTCCTGACTTTTGCTGGAAAGCATCTCATCTGGCTGCCCTGTCACAGCAAGACTTGCCCAACACAGTTTGCTTCTCAAAAGGCCAAGGCTAAATGGCTGAAGCAATACAGTTTTCTCTTGATGATAGAAGTTTAGCTACAGACATAGCTAAAGGTACAGGGAGAAAACACTGCTAATACGGTCAAAACAATTGCCCTTCCTTTCTGCACTGAAAAGCAGCTTTTTTTTCTCTAGGGTGGGAGGAGGAGGTAGTGTTAGACAAGAGTGAACAGTACCAGTTAATAGGGAAGGCTGCAGCCAACAAGAGGGACTAGGCCCATGAGTGTCACACCTGGTGATGGAGCTGAGATGCACGTGCGAAGACCCTGCTGCAGCCTGTCAGAGGCTTCTCTGTAGAAAGGAGAGGAAATAGGTACAAAAAACCTGCCTGCGTTGTGTAGTGCCGGCTCAGCCCAGCCTGCCGCCACTGGCCGCGGCACCGGGCTGCAATAGTAAGTGGAGAACCCTGGGGGCGGAGGACAGAGCTGGGTTGAGGTGTTTGCTGGCTGGGAACACCGAGAGTGTCTCAGGAGTGGTCTCCAGCTCTCTTCTGAGCCGTGGGCAGGGTAACGTGAAGGCCAGGAGCTACCAGAACCTCACCGCCAGCGATTCACTCTGGTCCTCTGTCCCCACCTCAATGCCATGCTGGTTGCTCCTCTTCATCTGGGTCATTAGTTCAGCATTCCTACTTGGAACCATCATTCTCTCTGCTGTCCTGTTGATCCACCATTACCACCTTCTTCCTTTTGCTGTACTTTCTTTCCTTCCTACTTCACACACCCCCCTGCCCCATGCACAGTGTTCCTGCCTTCCTCATCCCTTCATTGTCCCTCAGACTTCTCCACATGAACTGCAAGACCATGCTGACCTCCCTACACCATTTACCTTATGACCCCCAGGGGGGTAGGAGTGGGGGAACTGTGGCACACCCTGCTGCAGTTGCTGTACCTACAGGGAGGAGACAGTGCTGCAGGTTGTCTTTTGCTGGTACCTCTTCTACATGCCCTATAGCTGCAGGGGCCCTGCTTATACCCCTGTATCTTACATGTATTTATCCGTATGTTGTATTAGATGGTCTTGCAGGAGGCAACGGCCACTGCTGTGTTAGAAGGATACATGGTAGCTGCCAAACTCTGATCCAAATGAGCTGATGTCTCAAACATGTGAGGAACACTCTGACTTGGGAGTTGAAGCAGCAGCCGCCATGTGGTTAGAAGCAATATGTGCTTTGCGGTTAGAAGGGACTGAACACACTAACTCAGGTGGGAGCAACATACATCAGAGCATGAACAGCCTCAGCCCCTTGCCAAGTTAACATATGTCCCACCAAGATAAGGAGGGTTGCTGACTACCAGGCAAAGGGTAGTAAAATATAGGGTCTCTTCACCAATTGAGTCAGTGGTCTCAAAGGGTTAATGTTAACCACCTCTTCCTCACGGGGAAGGGTATCACCTCTGGTTATCGCCTCTCTGTATTTCCTGTATAAATTAAGGGATATGTCAAGAAGCAGTGAAGCAACACCCCTCATAGCAGAGGATAAAAAAGGGTAAGGTGTGCAGCCACCACACAGGACCACCCCCACCCCCCACCCCCCTGCCATGGAATGGACCCAGTGAAACAACACTGGAACCCTGGGTGGTGATCACTCATCTCACTCTCTCCCCTTTACCTTCTCTTTCTATTAAGTACACCATATATAGCTTTAGTCAGGGAATTAAGAACTACACTTTTTTATTTTTACGGACCTAAGGTGTAAGTCTACTTAACCCAAGCAAATCACCAAACCTCCATCATTCTCTTCTTCCTTCCTGATCGAGTGGGATGTGACAGTGGAAGCACAGTTCCCCTTTCCCATTTTCTTTTTGGTCGAGAAGCAATACTGAGCACTGTGCTGTGCACATACCTGCAAAGAGAACTTTGTGGACATAGGTCTCTCTCGTGGTCTTTTGTGCAAGAAAGCAGAGCCCAGCATGGTTGCAGCTCTTGTGTGCTGCAAGGTGGCTGTACAAGACCAGGTGCAAGGACTGCAGAACCTCTACAGACGTCACTCAGCCCAAGGACACAGACAACAGCGAGGACTTCCCACCACCACTAGGCAAATACAATTATTTTTCCTTAGGACCTAAAAGAAGAAAATGTACTCAAACCAGCAAGGTGTCTCTCGTATTTGGCAAAGCAGGCAGGAGGTTGGGTATGTCTGAGGAAAGGAAGATTCAGTGATGTAGCTGGAAAAGTATTAACATACCAAAATGTATCTATCTGCCACTTCCCTGTTTCAGGTCTTCTGACAGCACTACAAAGCAGCAGACCCATCCGTGCCACCTAGCATTTCTGGGTGGTAACAGAGAAGTGCCTTTCCTCCCTCCCAACACACAACACCTCAAAACTGCAAAATGTACACACAGCTAGATGTTTGGTTTCTGGGTCACGCAACAATGTCCACAAGCTGCCTGGCAGAACAACTCCATGCCAAGAAGGAATCATACAACCCTTCTCTGAGAGGGCAGAGGAAGGACCCCCTGTCAAACACAACCAGCCTCCACCACCTAAACATCCCAGGGAACTGATGCAGTCAGTCATAACAACCACAGGCAAAACTTGAGGTGGATGGAGGTTAAAATGCATTTTCCTTGTTTAATTACATCACCTTGTGTACATGTCTGACTTTGGCATTGACCCAAACAGAAAAAAAAACCCAAACAAATCCCTGATTAAACCACAAGTTACAGACAGAACATAGTTCAGTTCTAAGTCAGTTTTCCATGGACAATCTGGTGGGACTTACTCCCCAAACACCATCAACCAACCTGCTATGACATATTGACAATGAATATACGCCCTTTGCTCCTGGGCAGCTCCATCTGAAGACAGATGTTATAATGAAAGCTAGCATCCTCTCCCCCGATATCACAGTAAGACAGTAGAGCCTCTGGTGCACTACCAGTGACAGAGCAGTGATCCTGTGTGCCAGGGCAGCGCACCAGCACACCACCTGGCTGACCACAGGCACCTCGCAGGCAACCTGGGACCTGTCCCAGCCTTGCTACCAACCTCCACATCAAGAGAGCATGTACTCAGCATTAAAACCATCTTCCACCAGCCTGCACCAAGAGTTTATAAACAAACACCAGTATCTGAAACAGGTTTCACTGCACTCCCAAGAATTTTGTGAGTGCCAAGTCCTAAATGTACTTTTTCTGAAACTGTGTTATTAGGATGTGGTTTTGAAAGAGTGTTTGGGGTTTGGGTTTTTTGCCCCCTTAAAGAGAAAAGACAATAGCTCCCTATAGGATTCTTCTGCAAAGTTCCTGGTCTGTTTTCACTGTAGCTCAGAGCACACAAATTGAACAAAGATATTTGGGAAATATCCCAAAAAACACTATCCTGACAAGGTTTATTCTGTAAATACACTTCTCTGCAAACAGCAGTTGGCAGACTACTAGAGTAAATGCTTTCCTAGTAGCCATTTTATATTATTTCTAAACCTAAAACCACCCAAAACAAGTCATTGTGATGCCCAAGAATACTTTTAAAGCCAAGCCAGAGTACATTCAGCCTTTAAATGAACATGAGTAATACTGGTTTGCATTCTCTTCAAAGCAAGCGGAGTGAGGTTTGGAAGTCACGCAACCCAAGTGTCCCCTGGAGACCAGTCACACACCCATTCCAAGTAACAACACACTCGAGAACAGCCTATTTTAAATGCGTCTTGTTGTATGGAAATTTGAATTCACCTACCTGTGAAGAGTTCAGGATTACATAGTTCATCACTTGCCAAAGCATGTTGGCTTAAAATGCATTTATATGTACATCACCTGGGATTTCTACAGGAACTGATTCTGCATACAGGTGGAATTAAAGACAGCTGCAGAAATTTCTGGAATGAATCTGGGTAATACATCAAAACCAAAGAAAATCAACTGAACAACAGTCTTGAAAATGCTTTATTGAACCGTGTGTCTTATTGTAATGTGCAGAAGATGTGTTTGAAAAGACTACAGCTTGAAATTTTTTTTTTTTTAAATCCTCAACAATCAATAAAAAATTCCCTACTGGAGGTAACTCTCAGGATAACCAGAGGCCTCATGTAAAGTTTCCCTTGAAACATTGTCTCTTGCAGTGACTAAAAGGAAGCAAAGCTAGTACTGCTCTATGTGGAAACAATCAGGATTTGAGGATTTTAAAAGAAGAAAAAAAAAGGAAATAGAACTTAAAACTTCAGTCTATGGGGTTGCTTCTTTTGCTGCTGTTATTCTGGATTAGCATACATGTCAGCTCTGCTGGTAACACCATCTGGTGTTCACGTCTGTAAATTTACTCTAAAATGCCAGCAATGCTGCAGAGGTGGAAGGATACAGAGAAAGAGAGGGGGTGAGGTGAGAAAGGTCTAGAGAGACACTGTTATGATGTCAGCCTAGTTTAAATTTTCATCAGAAGCTGTGTGCACTTTTGTTTTTATAATCTAACTTTACATTCAAAAAAAACTCTCCCGGGG
>WTSP01022686.1:0-12375 GCA_025331215.1 Actenoides lindsayi
GCAGGGTGGGGCGGGTGGGGGGTTGTGCGGGTGGCTGGAGGGGTGCGGGGGGTCGGGGGCTCACCGGCCCCTGCCCGTTGGTGTCTCCGTTCCCCAGCGCCCGCTGGCGTGCGACCGGTGCGATGCTGCACAAAGGGCTGCTGGCGGGCAGGGGTCAGGGTGCGCTGGGGCCACCGACGTTCGCTGCCTCCGTCAGAGGAGTCGGAAAGTGGTGTGTTCTGAGCGGGGTGGGTCTGGGGGGGCTGTTTCTATTTCCTTCCGCAGCTGAGGGGCGGTTGGTGCCGGGCGCTCGCAGCGCTGGAGATCCAGACCCGCCGGGCTGACGGTCCCGCTGCAGCGGCTCTCAGACGACGCGGGGTTTATTTTGACGCTCGGTGGGTGCCTGGTCGCTCCCTGGCGATGTTCCCAACAGGGGTGGGGCCGCCGTGCAGGAACGGGGGCCGAATCCGTAATGCTGGTGCTGGCATCGTGCGGCCCCAGCCTGGAAGGGGCCGGAGGGAGCCGGTGGCCGGAGGCGGGCGATGCTGGCCACCCATCATTAGGATGCAGGTCCATGGCCATCTCCCTGGAGACGATGGGAAAGGAGGGCTGGGTGGCTCGCTGTCTGGGCCGGCTGGCAGCCGTGCTGGGAAGAGGGCAGCTGACTGCAGGCGCTGAAGGGCGCAGATGAATTACTGCCCCTGCTCAGGAACGAGCCTTTGTTCCCCAGGCATTGTCCACAGAGGAACGGGAGAGGAAAGTCAAAGGGCTCGGGTGCAGCCCTCGATGCGGGGCAGACAATGGGCTGGGCCCCGATCGCACCGCGCCGCAGTTTTAAGCATCAGTAAAAATTTATATGTATTTTTTTTTCTGTCCTTGAACTAATGCTCCACAAAAGCTCTTTTGAGCGGACGCCGAATAGGGGTCGCCGTTCTGGTGTGGCATTGTAACGGCGGAGAGCCCATATTTAATACTCGGGGCATTCCCGGGCAATCATTAGCCCCTTTGTGCCGCTGAAGGAAGCCATATGTTTCCGAGACATCTCTAAAGATGCTGTAGAAACAGCACAAAAAGGCATTTCTGTACGTTGCTGAATGTGGCTGCCAATCACCCGGCATCCCGCGCCGGCTCCCTTGTGCTCGCCTGGAATGCGCGGCGGCGGTGGCAGCTTCGGTAAATACGGGCTCGTGTTTGTAGTCGGGATTTGCCGTCTGGGGAATGAGCTACGCAAGCTTTTAATTGGCACGAACGTCCGCCCGGCCCCTTTCTCACATTTGCTGCCTCTCCCAAGTCTAACTCCTTTTTAATTTGATTGGGGGAAGCGGCTTCCGCGGCGGAGCTGCTCGAGGGTGACTTTGCTGCTCGTACAGGTTTTTGTTGACCTGCAGCCGGCTGTCCCCACGAACTTAAACAAGTGACCCGGGCCCTGCCACGCTGTCCCCCGGCTTATTTCTCCAGCTCTCCCTGTAGCAGTTTGCTCATGCATGGTATTTTTATTTAGTTTAATTGGCTCCGTAATAGTTTCATGGCAAGTGATTCTGCTCCCGTCAAACCCGCTCCAGTGACTGTTCCCCTGTGGCACGGAGGAGAGAACTGATGAGGACAATTGATCCCCGTCAGCTGCCCGCACCCTGGCACAGGCATGCGTGGCACGGCCAGGGTGCCTGGGCTGGCTGCCAGCACCAGGGGTGCCACAGGGTGAGGAGACCGATGTTTTCAGGGAGATAGCCCAGGCTGTACTTGCTGCAGGGACCCAGAGGCTGCTGCCACCAGCCCCACAGAGAGAGGACGTGTGAAGGTGTGTTCAGCTGGGGTTTACCTACAAGGGCTTTTTCAATGCCAGGAGCTTGGCCTTGGGGAGCAGCGAGTCGTGGCTGGGGAGCCCTGTGCCAGGGCTGGGGGGGCTGCGGACCCCGTGCTCGGGTCACAGCCTGTGCCTGTCTCTATGGAGTACCTCAACATGGTGTGACCGAGAGGACGTGGCCAGCTTGGCATCCCTCATGTGCCGTGCAAAGAGCACAGCCCCTGGTGTTGCACACCCACGTCCCGGTGCACGTACACGATGAGTGTTCCGGGCAGGTTTGCTGCCACGCTCACCACACCAGCAGCTGCAGGCACAGCTCCTGACCGCTGCCAGCCTGTCAGCACTGGGCATCTCAGGGGGCCAGGCTCCTGGGTGCCAACCTCCAGCTGTGCACCAGTTGTGCTGGTCAGGAGGCGGCCAAATCCCACTGCAGCAACACCCCAAACCACAGTCATCCGTGAGCTGGGGTGGTGGGCCCTCCCCAGCCCCACCATGCAGGGACCCTTCCTTCCCTCTTCTCCTCAGCCCCGATGCTTCGGGGCAGAAAGGGAAGGCGAGTCTTGCTGGGACCCTGTGCTCTCACACCCTGTGCTGCTCTCCTGCTCCCACGGGGCTGCCTCTGGGCGCTTTTCCTTCAGGCTTTATTGCTGCTCTTCAGGTGCAGATCACTTCACATACAGATTGCTCTCCAGAGCAGCCCGGGGAGCTGCAGATCAGCAGAGGTACCCCAAGGGAAGCGAGGACGCAGCCACCCTCCAGCTAAGAGTCTGCCTGGGACTTCCTGGACCATGGCTTTATTTCTTCTGCTCCTCTTGGCCAAAGGAGCCCTGTCCCTGTGACTGCTCCTCACACCTGGTTCCCCATCCTCCAGCCGCTCCGGCTCCCCTCTGTCCCCTCTGTCCCCTCTGCCGTTGGGATGCTGACGAGCAACAGATGGGCTGCTGAGCCTGCTGGAGGGTGAGGACTGTGCCGGGCTCAGCATCTCAGCCCTGTCGCAGCCCGGGCAGGGTCCTGGCGATGCCACGGGGCACCCACGTGTGTCAGAGCCCTGCACGCCGGGGCGAGGTGTGACTCATGATGCCAGCAGCTGCCAGGAGCCACATCTGTACCGAGCTCCAGCACTGCCACCCCCGCGTCCCTCTGGGGACAGCTGGGGCTCAGACGAGGCCAGTGCAGAAAAATCTCAGCCGTTTGGGCGCTGCATGTGCCAAGCAGCAGAGCCCAGCCCGACAGCAGCTCCCGGGATGGGGGAGCAGCCGGGGCCCTGGCAAGCTCTGTGGGCTGCTGGGGCTGGGCTCGCAGCAGCAGTGCCAGGGGGTCCAGGGTGGCTGGGAGAGCTCTGCAGGCACCTTGTGCCCAGCTCTCCAGTGGGTGCGGTGCCCAGCACAGGCAGGGCTTGGCTGCTCCAGCCAGGAGAGGCCCCAGCCTCTAAAGCTCAGCCTGGGCACACTGCGCAGGATTGTCTCTCTGGGCTCTTTGCTTTGCAGATTTACTTTCAGCCTTCTCTTGTGCCAGGTTCAAACCCAGGCATCCATTTCTTCCCATGTCATATGGTGTAGGAATGAATTTAACCCCACGTGGGTGAAGTCCATCCACCACCCCGTTAAAGGAGGGTCCTTACCCCCAGAACCGAGCTCTGCTGCAGTGCCCCAGCCCTTCCCAGCACTTTATCTTGTTTTAAGTGACAACTTGCCCTATAGCCCCTGCCCCACAGCCCCTGCCAGGGTACTCAGTGCCCCCCAGAGCCACAGACCAGCTCCATGGTCTCTGCCCTAGGCGTGGGGCTGGGGTACCCGCTCCCCCCTCCCCAGCTCCCCACCAGCCAGGGCCACGGCTGCATCTGGACCCTCATCTCCGGGTGTCCCTGTCCACTCCGCCTGCCCTCTGGGTTCCTCTTCTAACAGCCAGCACACAAAGCAGAGCTCCCCATCTTGATTTAATAAGTATCTGGAAATGTCATAAAAGGCGTGCTAATAAAATATCAGATGCAGGAAAGCGACTGGCCAAAAGGCATCTCGGAAAGGGAGGCGTGTAAGCGCCAGAGATCGAGACACTAATTCCTATCCCTTGTATGTTCTCCATCTTTCCTTGACAGACAGAAATAAATGCCCCTCTCCCTGCAAAGCGCTCTCTGCCTCTGCGTGCTGCCTGGTAACCACGGGGTGCCCACAGCCCTAACAGCCCATTTATTCTCAAGATGTGATGCTTTATCACTTTGAAAGGAGCAGCTCGGCTGGTTCATCGCGCGTTCCCACCGCCAGCACTCGGCGTTACGGGGCAAGTAGAGATTCCGATGGTAATAGCTACGGTTGATTTTTTTGGTGCTCTGAAGTATCTCGGCAAATTAGAAATACTGCAATTTGCGCCTTTGTTCGGGCCGTGCAAGGAGGCAGCGGGAACAAAGACAAAAACCAAAATGAAGGATCGTTCACCTGAGTTTGGAGGGTCCCTATGTTACTTGGGCTCTGTGAAAGCAAGAGCTGTGGGGTGGGGTTTTTTTCTTGTAAATGTGGCTTTGAACCAAATAAAACGCCAGTAAATTCCCAAGCCCAACAGAGTGCAATAAAGACAGGAGCCAGATCAGCAGCTAAGTGATGGATGTGTTAATGTTTTAATAGGCCGACCACCTCATAAATAATTTGCTCAGTTCTAGTGTAATTGACCTGGTCACAGTGGTAATAAAGGGCTGTCCCCTGGGCTCTTGTTCAAAGGTTCAACAAACCCTTCCAGAGAAAGCCTTAAGTGGCTTTTAACAATATATATTTTATATTGTTACAGTCTAGTGCCCGGCTAATTCCACAGTCAGTGCAAACACCATCAGTTCAGCTCCATGGATATTTCAATTAAAAAAGGAACAGAAATGGTAACCGAGAGCGGCTTTTGCCAGGCGAGCTCTTTGTGTGCTCTCCAGTGAGTGGGGACCTGCATGTGGAGCATCCCCTGCGGAACGTCCCCCTGCAGAACGTCCCCCTGCAGAGCACGGCCGGGTGAGGGGGGATGGAGCCCGTGCAGTGGCCAGCACAGGGGAGAGGCAGTGGGTGGCCAGACTGGGGGGGGGCAGCTTTTCAGGACCCTCCGACTGCAGCCAGGTCATTGAGAACCAGCCCGTGGCCACCACCAGCAGACATCCGGGGGAGCTGGAGCAGCCCTAGCCCAGCCTGCAGCCCAGGGACGAGGGATCTTGTCCTCTTGTGTGCTGGGTATGTTGTTTGTCCACTGGGTACTCTTTCGCACTGGGTTTTCTTGTTGTGTACTGGGTGTTCTGCTTGTATACTGGATATTCCTGTGGCATACTGGGTATTCCTGTCATTTACCAGATATTGTTCTTATGTGCTGGGTGTATCTCCTCTATAATGGATACACTGTGTACCATTTTCCAGTGCTGGCACTGGAAGTGGCTCCACTGGGCCCAGGGTAGGGCTCTCACTCCACCATCAGGGTTTCTATCCTTTGCCATCACGAGGTCAGGCCGTTCATGACATCTGCAGCTCTACCTGTAGCCAGAGTGTGCTGCTTTTTCAATTTTCTGCGTTGTTAAGTCGAGCTTAACTGAAGTCCTGTGTCCCAGCAGGCTGCTGTTGTTCTGACCAAGTGGTGCCGTGGGATTTGTCCCACCAACCACTCTGCTCTGTCTGTGGGATGGGCCAACGTGGTCCTGTCTCTGTAGCTGCAAATAAGGAAGATACCCAATGCCCCTGTTTTGGAGGGCAGATTAGCAGCCCCATGAGCTGCACAGGCAGCTCTGTCTCCATGCCAGCAGCACTGGGCAGGTGCCAGGCTGCAGTGCCCATCCTCATGGCTCACCCCAAGCATGGTGACTAGACAGCAGGGAGCAGGGGGGGCTGGTGGTCCCCAGTTTCTGCAGCAGGTACTGTAGCAGCTCAGCCTGCACAGGGACAGGGGCTTCTGTAGAAAGAGCTGTTTTACCTGCCCAGTGCCACCTCTGCGGGTGATGCTCCTCGCAAGGTGCCACAGCTCCAAATTTGCCATGAGAGGAAGGGTCCACAGCTGGGGCTCCAGGGCAATACTGGCGAGGGGCAGCGGATGGGCAGCATCCTTCCACAGACCGTGGTGTCTGGGGAAATGAAACGCCCCGTGAGTGCTGCCAGCAGGGGAGGGGCTGCTGCCATCAGTCTGCCAGCGCCCGTCTCAGAAAAGGGACTGGTGAGCAAAGGGAACCAAGCAAGGGGTGTTGGCTGTGGCTTTGCATAGTTATTTTGGTACGTGCTGGCTCTGCTCTGTGCCCGCTCTCATGCTGTCAGGGGTGGCAAAGCACCTCCCTCCCTGGCAGCAGCGAGTGTGGGCACGAGCAGCACCACTTCACCGAGCTGGCAGAAATCCCTGCCCTGGTGCAGTGATTGGCACCGCGCTTTGCCCTCTGCTGAGCCTGACCCGCCGGTGCCAGGGCTCCCCAGGGCTGTTGGGTGCCTGCACTGGCATCCCCTCGCCAGAAGTGTCTTTCCTTCTGACCATCCCTTCTCCTCCCCGCCTGCCCTCCTGCACACGCAGCCTCATCCAAACATCGGAGGCAAATGTGGCTGTAATGAAAAGTAAATTTAATATCCTTGCCCTTATTTTTGTAAATTAGTATTACTGCCAACTGCAGAATAAATGACACGTAATTACTGTTCGGGGAAGTTCACGCTGACGCGCTTCGCTGTGAGGTGATCACAGGGAAGCACCATCGCTGACAGAAAATGAACAAGTTGCCGGCTGTAGGAAACTGTAATTACAGAGGACTGACATACTGTGAGCTGTTTATGATAATGAAGTGGTGCATCAAATCAAATTAACCTTAGTTATTTAACACAGAATGCACCGAGGACTTGTCTCAGTAGATGCGAAATCCAAAAGCGGAGCCGTCGCCCGAGCAGCGGCTCAAGTGCAGGCGCGGGCGGGCGGGTGCTTTTACTGAAGATACGGCTCCTGAGCGTCCAGTGTGGCACGCCGGGCCGGCCGAGGGTGAGGGCTAGAGCGGGCACAGAGTGGCAGAGCTGCCGCTGGCAGCCCGGGGAGCCCCGCTGCCGGCCACGTGTCGTCGGGGAAGAGCCCACGGCAGCATCGCCGAGCCGGCCGCCGTCACACCTGCGTCCCCACCATGCGCCCCGCGCTCCGCGCTCTGCCGACGGCTCCCTGCCCGGCCGCTATCGGGGGGCAGCCCTGGCCAGGTCAGTACATCTCGCCACAGGAGGCGGTACCGAATGCCGGGGGGGATGCACTCAGCCCTGCGGGGCCTGGCTGCAGGGTGACAGGATGCTCACCTGGCTGCAGGGTGACAGGATGCTCACCTGGCTGTGGGGCAGCAGGATGCTCACCTGGCTGCAGGGTGACAGGATGCTCGCCTGGCTGCAGGGCGACAGGATGCTCACCTGGCTGTGGAGCGGCATGATGCTCACCTACCCAGAGCACCAGGCACACCGCCTGCCACTCCTGATTTTAGGGCAAAGGATGCAAATGTCGCTGTGCTCCTGTAAGAGGGTTTCATTTGCCCGTCTCTCTTCCCCACGAAGGCTGTGGTGCTCGCTGGAAGAGCGTTCCCGTCGGGATCCCTTCATGCTGACGGGTGAGTAACCTTTCAAATTAACCCAAACAATCTGTTAAAGATTAATGAGCTTTCTAAACAGGAGTCCTTTCTGCGTGCCGGGCTCTTTGCAGCGCTGCGCTTTGCTCTCGCCGGAGGAAGGGATTGTGGTGGTGCAGCCAAGGCTCTGCCGTGCTGGAGGTGCCGGCACAAGCTCAGCTGGGGCCGAGGGGCTCCCAAGAGCACCGTGGCAAAGGGCAAAGGGGCAAAGGCGCGTTATGGCAGCGGCTCTGTAAATAATGTTAAAAGGCCGCCTGTGTCAGTGGTGTTTCTTTGGTTGGAGGGAGGAGGGAGGAGAGCCTGGCCCCAGGCTCAGATTGCTCCAGTGCAGGCAGAGCCAGGCTGGCTTTGTGAGGAGGAATGGTCGACGTGGGCAGCGAGGAGAGCTGGGCGCAGGACCACAGCAGGCAGCTGCCTGTGGGCACAGCTCAACCATGCACGTGATGCCCAGCCAGAAACAAAGGGCTAGAGAAGGAACCAGACACTTGCCCTGGCTTGTGGTGTCCATGTGCTGATGGGTTACTGGCTGCCCGCGTCCCTGATTTGCTGAGCGTTCTGTTTTGCATTGGTTTCTATTAGGAAATATTTGCTCGGTGCCCTGTGGGAGCCTCTGGGGAGCCAAGTCCCTCCTCAGGGAAAAGATTCCTCTGGAGAGCTTCCCACTTGTTGGAAAAACACAAACTTCATCTCCCTTGAAAGACTTTCCTCTTGTAATCCGAAGTGTTTGATGGATTTCGGAGCACCTGCAATCAGGCCCATCCCGAGTTACATTTTTGCATCACTTTCTGTTTATCGGGTTGTTTTAAATAACGTTTGCAGCCTTTTCTGCTCTTTTCACACACACAGCCCGGCACCGGCACTGGTGCTCAGCCAGCCAGCAAAGGGCCGAGCGGGGAGTTAATGGACACGGGTAATGCTGTGGTGGCCCTTTCTAGGGGCCAGTTGGGAATTTCCCTGAACCATCCCCCTGGTGTGAGTCAGGGCTGGGCACGGGGGCCAGGCGGGCACCAGCTGCCAGGAAAGCCCCTGCCTGGCAGTGCTGCCTATCCGGAGGGCAGGATGTTGCCCCACATCATTTACAGCGGCACAGAACTGCACCGTCACTTCACACACCCCAGGTATCATTCCAGTAATTACTCCTCTCATACTGGCTTTGAGTCCTGGGTCGTGGTGGAGGGTGCTGGTTTTTGTAGTTCTGAGTTCACTTTGCTCCTTTCCATAGGTATGAAAACGCTTTGTGACTCCTGAGAGTGAGTGGCTATCGTACAGGAATAGAGGAGATTTTCTCTAATCCCCTTTAAATGGCCTCCAAATGAGGGCTCCAACAAAAATGACTAATGACAGACATGATTAAACTAATTTAGCAGGTGAGGCTTTGATAGGAGCTCTCCCAAGCCCAGGTATAGCCTTGGGGGACCACGCGCTAGCTCTCTGTGCTGCCCGTGCAGCCCTCCTTGCCATCATACTTGAATTAAGCAAGCTGATTGTGGTGTGGTTTGGTTTGACCAGAGGATTCTCTTTTCTTTTTTTCATTGAAAATATTTTCACCTCTTTTCTGCAAACCTTTTACTTACCACTGCCAAATAGAATCTCACTAAAGGGATGCTAACCCAGATTCGCTTCATAGGCAGCTGCATCCCTCATGCCTTATCCCTCTGCACGCACGTTTCTCTTTCAAGAACAGATAACAGTAATGAAATGTAAAGTCCATGAAACGTGTCTGAGGACCTCTGCAAAGCAGACACATTCAGCTCTGGAAAGCTGTTGTGCTAAGCTCCGGTCCGGGCGCAGGATGGCTGGAGTCTGGTTCCTGTCGGCTAAAGCAGAACCGCAGCACCGGGCCGGGCGGGAGCGGGTGGTGATGGGCTGAGCCCTGTGGCCCCCAGGCAGGGCCAGTGGCCTGGGCAACCCACGGCTGGGCCAGTGGCCTGGGCACCCCACAGCTGCCAGGGCTGCAGGGGGACCTCAGGGCACCACGGTGAGGTCAGGGAAGATGCTTGTGAAAGAGCAAGATGGGGATGAGGTTTGAATGCGGGCTGAGAGCACACATCAGCTGCACTTGATGAGATTCCTGTGCAAAGCTGAAGCTGATGTTTCATTGACACAGGGTCCGTCCAAGGCATCGTGGTGATGTCAGGGCAGGAGGATTCCCAGCAGCGCCCGTCCCGTACAAAAGGTGTGCGTAGTCTGGCTGCACCGAACCGAAGCCGTCGGTGAAAGGCAGCCCCTACCTGCCACCCGTTCCTGGAATCCTGGTGGGAAGCTGCAGCTTCCCCTGGCTACCAACGCTCCAATACCCTGCCGCTCGCTGAACCGCCGTCTGTTCTTACACCCAACGAGCAGCAACGGAGCCCCTTCTCAGGGCTGCTGAAATGCCCAGAGAGAGGTGGAAGAACATGCAGGACCAAAGCAGGGTGTCCCGTCCCTTCCCCTCAGCGTCAGGAGTGATTGATGTGACGCTATCGCTGTCCATCTTGCTTTTGTTTAATTATCATTTTTGTGTTGTTGGTGTCTCCGGAGACCCGATCTGGCGGGAACGGCTTGATGGATTACGTAGGAAATCCAGGTCAACACGTCCAAGTATTACTGCCTCATAATTTGCTGCGCCACAGAGGCCAATATAGATGCCTTGCGTTATTAATTATACC
The DNA here is from genome assembly GCA_025331215.1 of Actenoides lindsayi. Lineage (NCBI taxonomy): Eukaryota > Metazoa > Chordata > Aves > Coraciiformes > Alcedinidae > Actenoides > Actenoides lindsayi. The sequence continues at coordinate 10,013 of WTSP01022686.1, forward strand.
AATATATTTCCATGAGTAATGTGATTAATTAGGCTGTATATATTAGGGCTGCAGGCCTGTTGTGTTGCTGTGTTTGTTCTTGGATGGAGCTGGCTGGCTCAGAGAGCAAGCAGCGAAATCTGTAGCTTGGGCTCGGTCTCGTTCCTTCTCTTCCAGAGCGTTCAGGGGAAAAATACAATTCCCTACGCTGCACTTTGCGTGCCAGGGAGCCACGGGGCAGCGGGAAGCGGGGCTGCCTCCGGCCGCTGTCGCAGGGCAGCGGGTCCAGGGGAGGGACGGGCGCTGCCTGGCTCTCCTGGCTGCGGCTGGCCCTGGCAGTGCCACCAGGCTGCAGCGCCAGCTCCCGCGGACCAGGCAAACCCTGGGTGGTGGCAGGATGGGCAGGGAGATGCTGAGGGGGAAGGGGGCTCCCGGTGAGATCCCTGCCCTGCGTGGACAGCCCGGATCACACTGCTAGGGATGTTCCTGCAGGCATCTCGGAGCCCAGCGCCGCGCCGGCCTCGCTTTTCGCACCGCAGGGGTGAATTACACTGAAAATAAATCACAGAGATGCGTCTGTGCTCGCTGAGGGTCTTAAAAGGTGTATCAATGAAGTCATTCTTGTAACTTGGGTTTATTTTCCTTTTACGAGCTCAGAGGACAGGATCTAAAGCATGCTGAGCGTGGTCCCTCTGCCTTGTGACACCTGCGGGGCTCATCTTGGCAGAACGGCTTTCACCCGTGGCAGCGACGCCCCGATAAGCTGTGGTCGGGCTGCGCGGCACCAAGACAGGACAAAGTGTTTGCAGCTTTGTGCCGGCGTGAAAATATTCACAGGAGAACAGATTCTTGACAAAAGCAGCAGCCTCCCTGCCTTGCCAGGTGCGTTTGCTCGGCGTCGGGGCTTCGGGCTCCCTGGCAGCCCGTGACCTGTGTCCCTGGCTGTGCCACAGCCGGCACTGGGAGCTGGGAAGTCCGTGGTGCCCCAGCTCAGCGTCACCAAACCTCTGCAAAGCTCAGCCAAGCTCTGCTGGCCTTGCCGTGGGGTGAGAGGGACCTGTGCCTCGTTCTCTGGCTCTCGCTCTCGGAGCTGAATCCTCTTCTGTCTTTTGTTTCCACAAAGGTCAAGGAAGAGTCGTCGTCCTTTAGGTGCCGAGAAGAGGCTTTCCACCCTCCGGTGCCAGAAGACTTTGAACAGTAAGGCAGAGGCTTTTTTCTTCCCCAACGGTTGCTGCTTGGTTGCATGTACATTGGTTTGACTCTGGCCGGTTTTAAACTTCTCGGCACAAGTTTGTTTGTTTTTTCACGTGATTTATCCCTGGTGGTCACACAAATAGCCGTGTTAGTCATGAGTATTGTCCTGTCCCCCCAGTGATGCTTAGAGATCTTGAGTTGCAATTTTCCCATCAAGTTATTCCTTCCGTGGGAATGGCAGACACTGGGGCAGGGCAGTCCTGGCTTCTCTGGAGCCTCCCCAACCCCTCGGAGAGCATCTGGGAGCCCTTCTGGCAGAGGCCAGGGCTGAAGGGCAGCTCCATTGACTGGGGGGCCTGCAAGCACCCAGCCTGGGGGTCTGGGCAGCGTTGGTACCAGCAGAGCAGGGGATCCCATTTCTGTGTGGTTTGACTGTCTCGCTGCAAGGAGGGACTGAGGACAGGGAGCTGGCTGTGTGCAGGATCAAACCCAGTGGAATTAGGGTGGGCAGAAGCCGCTCTGGGTGGTCCCCATGCATCCCTGTCTGCAGAGGGAAGCAGGTACATGGTCCTGTTAAATTTTCTGATGTTTCCAGAGAGCTCTTCTTACATCTTTGGGTAAAACCCGAAGGTTTTGCTCTCCTGTGATGGGCCATGGGGATGCAGAGCCCCCGGGCACTGCATCCCAGTGCAGGAGGGCAGCAGGGCTGGCTCAGAGTTGAAGCGGCAGTGAGGGGCTGTTTTGCTGCCTGGGTTCATAGGAAGGCAGAGAGCGGCACAGACATGCAACGAGTCGGCTGCGGCCGCTTGCCCATGCACAGCGACGATTTAATTCTGCCCGTGGTTGCAGTTGGCACCCGGCCCGCGCGGTCCCTGCCAGCTCGCTGTGCCCATCTCCAGAAGCACGGGCTGTCTGCGGCTCCCGGCAGCCGTCGCTCAGGCTGCACCCGCAGCCTCAGGCTCCTGCAAAACTGGGGTGCTGATCCCTGTCCTGGAGGCTCCAACAAAACAGATGGCAGTAGCCGCCCAAAATGCGGGTTTATTGTGGCCAAAAGTGGGTGAGGGCTCACTCAAGGCTCTACATACATATATATATACACATATATACATATCCAGAAGAAATGTTCATTCACCAAAGGGCGGGGGGGGGGGGCCACGCCGCGCGCGCCCCCGGGATCTCGTTGCTGTGGC
>WTSP01022687.1:0-30317 GCA_025331215.1 Actenoides lindsayi
CAACCGAGAGCTGCACACACGCACAGACACCCACACACAGACACACACCCCCCCACCACCACCCCCCCCCCGCCCCCGCACCCCCCGCGCTCCGCCGCCAGCCGCGCGCCCCGCGCCCGCCACCGCCGCCCTCCGGCTCGGCCTCAGCGCCCGGGCCCACGCCGAGACGGCCCGGGCGGGAGGGAGCGAGGGAGGACCCCGCGGAAGCCCCTGCAGCTTCCCCAGCGGGGCCGCGGGAAGACAAGGTGCTGCCGTCGCCCAGGGCGGGCGGACTTCCCGCCCGACCTCCGCCCGGGAAGAGACCCGCGGCGCAAGGCGTTCGAGGAGCCCCCTCCACAACACGGGCACCGGGCCCACCAAGAACCCCCCCCGGCTCTAGCCCCGGTGCCGGTGGGATGAGCTTCGACGCAGGGCTGTCTTCTCCCCCCGTGACTGTTACAGCTGAGGCTGCATCAGAAGATGTCAGCTGTATTAAGTGTCTCAAGACCCAGACATTGAGCAGCCATGCAGCCGGAGAAGGCCGCGGTTCAGGCGCTACCCTCTCTGTCCGTGAGGTTCGCTTTGACACAGCACAAACGGTGACTAGCGAGGTGCCAGAAAACCTCCAGATCTGCTCTGACTTCTGCGAGCACTCGAGTTGTGCAGCTCCTGGTCTCAGTAACGATCACGTCCTTGTCCCTTAGCCGATTTTAAAGTCAAGTCACAGCTGGCACAGCGGGCTGAAGAACACATCCCCCTCGCGTGATAGAGGCCCTGTTCCATACGAACCTGCCGCCTCCTGCACAGGAGGAGTTCAAGCGGCCTGTTCCGACCCTTCTCCGTGGAAGCGTGTCCTGAGTAGACCAAATCATGGTATTTGACCGACAGCAATACAAGCTTTTTCCAAAGGGGACCGGGTCACGTGCAAGCAGTTGGTATGCCCCCTTCTGCCAACCAGGACTGCTGCTGCAGCTTTCAACTCTACCGGCCCTGGTACCTAATGAAACTCCCAGGTACACCCTGGAAAAATCCACATTCTGCAGTTGAATCACCACTATTGCGCCACGCTGACACCAATGGCAGCTGCTCACAAAGAGCTGTGGAAATGGCCCACGAGTCCTGTTTGCCCCTGGAACTTGTCCGTAAACTGGATTACACCTTTCACAGCTGACGGTTCTTTTAGTGGAAGGGTAGAGTCTTGAGTCAGTTGATTTGGGGGGTCCTGAAGTTCCAATTACCCATGTCTGAAAAACGTAGAGTTCTGATCATCTGGTGGCTGCCTACATCTGAGAGGGATGGCCAGAGACTGCAGAAGACAGAGCAGCATTAAGAATTTGTCTTCAGAGCGCAAATAAACTCGAGGAGGTCAGAGCTGGACCTGCAGACCTTGCCCATACAGTAAACTAGGGCTTGTTCTTGGATTGCGTATTCAGTTAGGGCAGGCCTGGAAGCCCTGGTGTGTGGACACAAAAAGCTACAATGTTTTTCACCAGTGACAAGTGAAACCACTTCAAGCCCGGCAGAAACTGTTCCTAGAAAGCAAAGCTGGAGAGGGAGCGAAAGAAGATGGAAGAGAGGGGGGAGTATAGTTTGTGCTCAAAGCCTTATCTCGAGGCTGGGGGGAGTGTCCCATCCCTGCACTCTAAGACATGCCAGCACAGAGAGGTTCACAAGTCTTTTGGCATGGTCTGGCCAGAACCTGTGGCAGGCAGAGGGGTGGTCCTTCTCTGGTGCACGTTTGCTGGATTAGAGCTGCAATTTCGTGCAAACTCTCTCCCTTTACTTTTCACTAATTGGCAGCCTCCAAATAGAAGCAAGAATTACGCGAGAAGTAGAAACTGAACTGCCTGTTATCCTGAGAGAAAGCTTATCCCTCCCTCTTCAGATCAGGGTTTAGGCAGGCTGACCAGGCAATGTGTGTTGGGAAACTTGCCCAGATAATAAAAAAAAAGGACTTCATTCCGCAAAGCTGCCAGACCACTGCCTTTCACCGGCATTGGGAACAATTAGACTACTTGCCACAGTAAGGATTATTCACACAAGTGTTTTGCAGAACTCTCCTTAGCACTGCAGACACTTCAAATTATCAGAGTGTATGGTGGGTTTTTTTAATCTTCTCCTTTTACCTGTTAAAGGCCACTGAGGATCAATGCACATACCTTAGCTATACAGTTGTCATTTAGTGTCTCTTTTCCCTCATTTTCTAAAAATAAACAGTTTTACAATTTATTTTCTTAAAGGAGAAAGAACAAAGGGAAACACTGTAGGCTACAACAGGACAGCATACAGTAGAACTTTGGTTTTTATAAGAATTTGGGGGGGGGGAAATCACAGGAGTAAGCCTCAGTGCCTAGAATATCTGAATCTATGGAGAAGAAAAAATAATTTTACGTTGTTTAACAACATCTCTCATGACTAGCAGTAAGAAGCATCTAAAGCAGGACAGACTTGTAGCATGATTGTAGAGGCAACAGTTTAAGAGTTTTTGGTAGCACCTACACAAGCAGAGACAAAGCAGCTTTGCTCTTTTGCAAAAAGAGAGGGTGCTTGAAAAACCTGAAAGCACCATGAGAGAAAGAACAGGGTGACAGTTCACTTGAGCTTTATATAATGGAGGAAAACTATTGTGAGTTTTGTCAAGATCCCTCTATACAAAGCTGCTCTGCTGAGACATTACCTGGGCACAGAAAAGGTCTTCCTCGTTCTTTTGTCTTTTTTTTTTCTTATTTCTATTTTCCAACCCATACCAAAATGGTTCATTAACTTTGACTACTAAGCCTGTTTAAACAAGTGAGATGGTATTAGCAGCAAAGACAGGTACACTGTGAAACTTGGAAAAGTTTCACCAAACATTTCCATGTAGATACAAAAATTAATAATTTTTTAAAAATATAATAAAAAACCCACACAAATCTTGTGTGGTTCTGGAGTAAACAAGGTATCAAGATCATATGGGCACTTGATCAGAGCACCAGCATAGTGATACTCTTGTGTGGGACAGGCACAAGATACACAGAGGACATACACAAGGAAGAAAATCATAGTTCACAGAAGAATAGTAGAATACCATTTTGCTGTAGTGTTCACAGTCCATTAACATGCAAGTATATTTTGAATTTGAGGTAGCCTATATAGTCTTCTACGTATAGAGCTAATACAGCTGTTGAAATACCCCAATTCAAAAAACCACCAAAGTACATTCCTCACCTAGGAAGTATGTAATAGGTGACATGCCCTTCTGTGAAGCTGGGCTACAGTGACCTGGACACAACGCAAACATGTCAAAAGACACTGTCAAACCTTCCTAGGAGGCTTTATCACCCCCAATCTAGCAGTTGCAGAAAACATATTGCTGCACAACTGAATAATCATGAGGGCAAAAGCTTGGATAATATTGCACAAGAACTAGTATTTTGACGCTGATTACATTTCCTGCCTTAGTTGTTCACCTATGATATTCCCCTGAATTCTTGCAGCTATAGCTCCTCCTCCTGTACAACAAGGTGCCAGGGTTAAATGCATTTGCTTCCACTGGACACATTCCCCTGTCTGTGATTTTGATACCTCTGCAGGAAAAGGAGAAAGCAAAAGCTCATAGGCTGAAGACAGCCAGAAGAAGAGCAACTTTCAAACTCATGCAAGTAGGAGGACATCTACCAGGTCTTCAGTGGAGTGAACTGGTACAATTCTGATGTACTCGTGCATATAGACCAATCTTGAAAGAAAAATTTAAATCAGAGGTACCTATTTGTAACCATATTCTGTGGCATATCTTTTAAAGGGTTGCAAAAGTTTAGTTAATTAAATTTTACAGGAGGACAAGAAACTGCTTCAGCCTGAAACACATACCGCCTATAGTACCTGAAAGCAACTTTCTCAAAGTTATGCACCCCATTAAGCTTCAGCAAAACCAGGCAGACTAGTAAACTACATGTCTAGAACCTGAACTAATTGATGAAGCTGAATATTTGGCAGTAATTAAAATAAATACTACTGTAACAGCATTCGGTCTTAGTCTAGATGAAAACAAAATAGATAATAAAAGAGAAATAAGACAACTGTGCTGGAGGCACTGTGACTGGATGCAGTTTCAGTGGACCCCCCCCCCAGCCTTTATCTCTAAGCAAAGTGGAAAGCTCATCAAACAGTTCATCTGGAATTTACACTCACAGATATAATTTTGTTTGTTTTAAAGACTGAGGAGCATGCGTTAACTAGCTAGCCCAGCACAGATTCAGTGGGATCTCCTCCTTCCTGCTACAAACTCAAGGGTGTAAACTATGAGCTGCTTTTCATCATTTCTTAAGCCTCTCCACTTTCCTCTCCTGCCATTTGGATTCATTCATTCCTTACTGGATTTTCTATTTTTCAAAGAAGCTGAAGTATGAATTACCTATGAAGTAATGAATTCTATGTTCTTACCTGTACAGCACTATGTGTACACAATCAGCATCCCTTGATATGAAGGGCAAGCAGCAATGGCACAGGCTAGTTCTTAAGAATTCAATACTTTTGTGAACGAATTAAGGCAGAAGGCCCAGAGATACGTGTCTTTGCAGATATTTTCCTGCAGATGGTTAATAAAATTACTGAATATTTTCCTATAGCAAGATAAACACCTTTCTCACATTTCATTCACTTGCAGAAAAACTCTTCCTGCCACAAAGGTAAGCTAATGTAATTAGAAGAGCAATTCATCCTGCCCATATTCTCCAGACAGTTGAAGGGAAACAGAGAACAAAAAACTCTCATCCAAAGACATATTTTTGATCTGGAGACAATTGGAGCTGTTTTAGTGAAGATCAATAAATCAGAAACCATTTCTGAAATCTTGGATTCAAATCCTGGTCCAAAGTGGGGGTGGATGTTTTTTAACTAACTCTTCCTTCAGTACCTTTTTAACTGTGTTTTAACTCAATACTTGCTTCCTTAAATATCACATTTATTACAGAATTATTCCTTTATTTCAGACTGATAACTCCTTTTTTTTTTTTTGCACAAAAAAGTTTCTGTAGAAGTAGTAGTAGTAAAAACAGGTTAAACCAAGCTTTTCCTTAAAAAATAATTTACTATTATCCAGAGGATTGTTGTGCATGTGCCTTTATACATACTTCTCTGTCATTCTTCAGTGGATTCCATCAGTAATCCCTTTCAAAATACCTTACCTGAAAGATTTATTTTAAGTTATTTGTCTCACTAGCAAGATCCTACAACATTAGAGACTTCAAATGCATTTGGAAAGCCTACTTTCACTCAAAAACATTAAGGAAGTTTGCACTAGTCAAGCAACAGCCTATCAGACTAGAAGTTTGTAGTTCCCAATGATCCTGAAGAGGAAAGCTACACCTTACCTTGTATTACTGTGCATTAACCTGTAATTAATAAGATAGTTTCTAGAACCTGTCTAATGCATGCACAGGAGGGCACAGTCAAACTGAAACACAAAGTTGCATATTTACAGAAAACTAAAAGGTGGCCAAGTAATATTCTTTGTGATTATCTTCTCTTAAGTATCTTGAGAGAAAGATGACACCCCCCCCCCCCCAAAAAAAGCTCTCATATCTGAGGTTTGTGACCAGCATACCCCCAGTGACACCTCGCCATGGGGAAGTGCTCACATCAACCTATCATACCACTACCACACTTCCCTTTCCACAGTCATGTTGAGTACTAGTGTACTTCACCTCACCACTCAGTCACAACAGTTCCCGACACAGCACCTTCAGAAAGGTGAGGCTGTTAGAAACTATCTGCCTTTTCCCACTTCAGCACAACCCAGCCATCTAAGAAAATGTTCTGAACATGTGGTGGGGAACTTTCTCAGGTATCCTACTGCATGGTAAGGAGCCATGACTGTATACCTCCTGATTTGCCTCCTTTTTCTCCAGGACACAGAACTGGATCTTCTAGCTAGCTTAGAAATAGAAAAGTTGCCTTCATTGAACATGCACTAAAAAAATACACTAACCACAGATTTATTCAAGCAGCCCAAATACACAGCAGAGACATTAAAGCTTAGATGAGCATTGAAACTGAATTATGCCAGAAAGGCAGAAGCAAAAGTTGCAATTTAATATAAAATAATTTGCCAGGTTTTGTAGAATTTGAAGCCTCATTCAATTTATTTAAGCACTGTATCTACTAAAATATTTTTCTTTCAAGGAAAAATGGAAAGCCACTTACTGCATGCAAAAGTCAACTAGCAAGCCCCACATGACAGAGAACATTTTGAGAACTCAACGTTCCACAATAAACACAATGGCCTTTATATTTTATAATAACATATCCAAAATATTATATTTATGGTTTATATATTTTATATATAATTTTATGTATTTTATACAGACTAGAAGGATGAATATGAAACTTAAAGTAGTATGCCAAAAAAAGAATCCTTGGAAGAAGAGCTTTATAGTGAATATATGCCAATGTGTTAATGGAACAAAGGTATAGTAAGAAGGAAAAGATCCATTTTTCCCTGTTTGGAGATGACAGGAAAGAGGGCAGAACTATTGAACTTCCACAACTGACAGTTCTAATAGAGTAGAAAGAAAAAAACCCCAAAATCAGTAATTTTGAGAGCTGCCTTCATGTTCTGCAAAGCACCAAATTCCAAAATAAGCTTAACTTTTTTTTCCCTTGTTTTTTTTTTTTTTTCCTTGTATTGAAAAATAAGATGGGAAAAATACCTTTTAATAAATAAAAAATATAAGTATTTAATTAGACTTAAATTTATAAGATGCATTTTGCACCTTGATTTTTTTAATTTGTTAAAAAAGAAGTTTAGATATGCTTCAAAGTAAAACATTATTTTTCCTTTGGAAAACAAAAACACCCCACAACCCACAACTAAACAAAAAATCACCAAAACCAACAACCAAACCAAAGAGACTTCTAAACACATTCAAAAGGAACATCAAGGTCTTGCATGTTTTCTTCAGTTGAATAAATCAATAACAGAATAGAGTCCATAAAATTGACCCAGCTATGAATTTTTCTAGCCAAAAAAGCCACTCCCTTTTGGATATGGCAAGCTACAGATAGCTCTTTGGTGGCCTTTATACCATCAACAGTGATTCTTACATCATTTCAACTACAGAGGTACACACATAATGTGAAGTTGGCTACTCAGTAATAGCATTAAGAAACACTCTCAGTATGTCTTGTTCTGGGAGACTCAACTATCCTTAAAGCCATTTACATACCAGCATTAAAAAGTTAGATTAAAAATGGCTTTCATATTTTGTTTCCTGACTCCTGCACAAGTGCTATGTCTGTGTTTGGCCATAAGAAGCTCTCCCAAGACAAGGACTTGCCACTGGCAAGCTATTTTCACACGTCACTTTGGCCAACCATCCTTTGTGTTCCGCAGCTATGGATACACTCCTCTTGTAGGACGAATCTCAACAACCTACAGCTGCTTATGGCAGTGCCCATAGCCATATTACAAAGAAAGAAAAAGGGCAACCTCTGCTTCTCAAACCACCAAGACAATCTAACCAGTCTACAAACAACACAATAAAGAGCCTATTACATCATAATTTTCTAAACTTTTATCAATTAGAAGTCAACAATAAAGCTGGAGGGAAGAAACACACATGGACACACTCGATCCCTCTCTCTAAAGCCAAGGGAAAAATCTAGAATAAATAATGATTTCAAGAGTGGATTTTTTGACACATTCTTAATTTGCAACCAACTTTAAATAAGCTGGACAAGGTTGCTAACCAAACAGATACTACCTACAACTCTTTTGCAGAAGGTTTTTATTTGCATTTTGAATTATGCAAATTCTACATCAGAATTTTCTTTTTTTCTCATTCAAAAACCACAGAAAAAGTGCAAATTTCAGTTTAAGTAAGCCTGGCAATGCAAGTTCCTAGCCCTCTATTTATGAATCTTTCCAATCCTATGAATGAAGTTCAACTGAGACAGGGAAGGCATTTCTTTTTCTTCTTGAAAGATTTTTCACTTTTCTTTAAAGGACAGCTGTTATTTAAAAGCAAAAACAGGCTATGTAAAATATCCTCCCAAATGTATTTAGAAAAATAATTGCCTTACAGGTTTCATAATCAAAATACAAAGCTCATTGCTATAAGTAGTTTTAGCTGAGGTTTGTATCTTGTGACTGGGAGACTCCATGATAATCCTCACAGTTATTATTAAAGCAAAACCAAAACCTGCCATACTCCATAGATTCTTCGAGTACTCTGCCATTTGAGTTTGTCACTTAAAGCAAATTTTATGTTTTGTTTCCTTCTATCTTTACTACCTTCCATAATTCATGGGGTTCTTGCATAAATCACCTTGGCAATCCTTGCTGGCATTGTAGAAATGTTCACAGCATTTGAAAATAACAAAACAGCAACTCAAGCAAAACTACTGAAGACATGGGTTTAAAAAAAAAACAACACAACCCCCCCCCCAAAAAAAAACCCCAAAACAAAACCAAATGGAGAGAGAGAAATCTATGAAGGCAAAATCCTGTGTGGTGAATAACTACAATGAAAATCAACCTACCTAAATAAAATAGAATATCTTTTTCCCACATCCTTCCTGAGTATGTTCCCCTATAGACACATTAATGTAGCATCCACAAGACTTGTCCTGGGTTCTTTTTGTAGCTTCCACCATGCTTCATCTCTGCAGGTCTGCCATTAATCACTCAAGGTAATCAACACGAATTTTAACTGGCAGCAGGATGCTTTTTCTCAGCCTGATGGCAATCATCTGCCTCCAATTTAAATAGATTAAGCAAATAATTTAATATCTACAGCACTAGATTTACACTAATACAATTTTACTTTTCAAGTTATCTATAACCTTTATAAGACTCTGATATTTTCCTGGTACATATGACAACGAAAACAATGAAAACCCCTCCACTGAGACTTAGTTTTATGAGACCTTTGTGGTAATCAATCACCTTACGGAACAGCAAGATCAGTAAATAATTTTCAGAGGAACAAAAAGTGGTTCGCTTTAGAGTTCCTTACTAATACTTGTGGGTTTTCATAAATTAAAACATGCAAAAACAATGTAGCAGGTTTACTTCAGAGCTTTTGATTGTCTGAACGTAAAACTGACCTCACAAATACTAGCTTTAAATTCTCTTTTTTTTTTCCCATGTGGTGCAAAATTTGTCTGAGGGGAAAATCAATGGAAATAAATGAGTTGAGATTGAGAGCCAAAAGATTTATTTTTCTCACAAATGAAATATCTTAAGTATTTTATAGCTATTGTTCCCCAGTTTTCACTGTGAAATTTTAAGGCTTCTCTATCTCCCTACCCGCACCTCAAAAAAAAAGCAAAAATTTAACAAAACTAGGGTGGGCAAGAGGTTTAAAGAAACAATGTTTTTTATCACAACTGCTTCATGCCCTGTGGATTCAAGTAGAGAAGTGGGAAGAAGCAGCAAATAATGATCTTCCCATATGGGTGGTATTAGCCATGCTATCATTTCTGGTTCATCAACAAATCCAGCAGAACATTTTTTTCCTTCAGTTTAAAAAGCCCTTACTACTTTTCCACCTCAGAATCTTCCAGCTACATTGAAGGATTTTGTGTTCTTTATTTTGGCATGCTGGTCAGCTGTAAGCTGACCCAACACCCCCCAAAAAATATTTAGGCATGCTCTTTGCATTGGTGCTCAAAGTACAAGTTTCACGTGATATAAAGTTTACATTTCTTTTAATCTGATCTCATAACTCTATTCCATGGGGACGTCTTTATCAAGGAATAGATTCTTGGCCTAGGATGCTGGAATTAAAAATTCCTTACTAATTAATTTTTAGCTGGCACAAATCACAGTCTTTTTAAATTCAGCAGAAACTGTAAGTCTATTCTCCTTGGTTAACCACTTATAATTAAAGATAAATAAATAGCTCAGCTCTATTTTTTCCCCAGATGAATATACTGACTACCACAGTAGGTTTTTCTGCAGAACCTGAGTTTGTGGATGAGAGGTGATTTTGGGTTTGGTTTTTTGTCTTGGTTTTAAAAAAGTCCAGGTCTCCAAATGCCTTCTCCCAAGAGAAAAGGGACTGGGAGGGCTGAGAGGGTGGATATAGTTCTGGAGCAGATCATAAAAAGCTTCCAGAACTATTTTTTACAAGTCCATCATTATTTTTAATACTCAAAGATGGAATATTTGTTTCACATATGCTTCTATGAACTTTTTGTAAGCAAAATTGTGTACCTTCTGAGCTGCATACACAGACATAGGCCAACCATACAGTTGCTCAATATTTTCTTTATCAAGTAATGACGCCTGTGTATCCCTTTTGGCTATGCACGGTTAATAAAATGTATACCTCAGACTTCATGGGCAAGCAAACATCCAGAAAGCAAAAAATCTCAGTGTCAATAGACTTAATCTTTGAGTAGTATAAGTATGTGTAAGTTTTCGGAAAGGTAAGGCTTGTGAAAGCATACAGCTAACAGAGTGAAACTAATTGCACGCTTTACATGATACATTCTTAAATGCTTTGCTGAACTAGAACCTCATAAATGCCAGGAATATGATCTTTAGTATTCTGGATTTGAAAATGGACTATTAAACCACAATAATTTTAGATTATTAAAGCTTCCTTATGAGAAGAATAAAAGCCTTTTTTTTTTTCTTTTCTCTTTTTAAATATCACCTGTTTTTAAAGTTTTGATTCAAATTCAAGAAACTCAGTAGTACCAAGATAGTCAGAAAATTTTATTTTATTTCACATTGCTCTTCCACCAAAAACATTATTTTGCAACATAACTATTTCACTGCTGGAAAGCTTAGCTGCCTTTTTTAATTGGTCACATGATACAACATCTGTCCCCCTGACAGCATCTATGGAGTTACCAAGAGAAGAGTTAGAAGAAACCGTAACAAAAAATAATCCTCTATATGAGCATTGTGCTCATCCTGGGACACGCTGTACATCCATAAATATACATATATGCATATTGTGTAACTGGACTATTCATTGTATGTACTCAGTGGTTTAGTTCCTGGACCATCAGAAACAGAGAAGAAACAGTAAGGAGTTCAAAACAAGCACCTTGCTGGAAATGTACATGAAATCATTTAATGCTTTTAGTGCTGGCTGTGGAGATCCTTAAGCCAAGTTACAGTGCTTGTTTTGCCAATACAGGAAACTAAGAGATCAAAAGGACCACAGATAGTTAAAGAATATCCCTCTGTTCTTGTCAGGCAGACTGACACAGAGGCAGCAATCTGCTGGAGCTTCTGAGGAAGTTAGAGCAGGGAAATGGCAAGCCTCTGGGATGGCAGACCTGTTCATCACATCCCTTCCACTGCACTAACAATATTTTCACCCTCTCCTATTTCCCTTTCGCTTTGCTCTGTTTCTGCTGTTAAGAAACAACATCCCGGTTTAAAAGAGCTGCCTGGTCAGCTGAGCCACAAGATCCTGATGGTACTAGCTTCAGCTATTCAAATCTCCATGTTTAGGGTTTCAAAAAGCAGGACTTCACCTACAGCCGGCAGAATTTCAGGAGCCACATCAGAACTGTCAAAGGCCAGCGGCTGTAGCAGTGTATTGAGAGAAGGTAGTCATATCAGCAGCCGTTTAACCATGGCACTAGTCAGCTCCTCAAAATCCTGATTCTTCCCCAGATGTGTCAAGGTGATGTGTGATTCTACAAATACGTACATTTAGGATTTTATCCAGATGCTCCTTGGTTTGTGACTGTCTGGAATTCATGCTGCACCCACCTTCTAAAGTGTTTAAATGGTGGCAGAAAGACATTAAAGGCAAACAAAAAAATGAATGAGGACCTGCAGGGTTGAAGCATATTCATTTTTTACGTTGAAGTGCATGCACACAGAAACTTGTCTGTGGTATTCAGTTATCTGCACCTTCTGAAGTACTGTTCTCCACAAACACAGAAATTCAATAATTATTTTTCAAGCTATTCATTAAATTTCTGAGGTAGATAAATAATGAATAAGAGCTAGCTATTCATTAGTATGCAATACCTGAAAGCTACCTGTTATGCCTTTTGATGAATCTGACCCAAGGTTTCCCTGCTGTTGGAGGGAACTGAAAGTGTAGCTGACAGAATAGTGTGCTTCATCTGTAAGAACACAGAAAGAGCAAAATGAGTTAGTTACTCAAATAAGCAGGTGGTTTAGCCCAAATTTGTAAAAACTATGGGGGGAAAAAAAAATATATTTTCAGAAAAATAGTTTAAAGCATGCTACTGTTTGTCTAAACATCCAAACAGCATGCAAGCCTTCCAAGATACAGAATAGATGTCAGCTGTTTATGACTTACTCAGCAACAAGTTGACTGCTTAACCCATTGAGTCTATTGTCTGTGAACCCTCCCTAGTAATAGGGAAAGGGAGAGAGGCTCCTTCATTAAACTCTTTCCATCATTTCAAAAGTTCAGTCCTGACTCATCCCTGCCACAGACTTGCTTTTGGTTACAAAGAAATTGGTTTGCTTCATTTTCCTTTCGTTCTGAATTGGAACAGCATTCTTGTTGTTATTTGCAGCAAGCAGAATCGGTTAGTGTGCAACTATTTTATATTTAAGCAAGATTGTGCTTAATGCTTTCAACTGTAGTGCCACTGCCTCTGGAGAATCTGTGATATTTCACAGTGCTTGGTCACTGCTGCTTTCTTTATCCCAGCTGGTTCCCAACGCAAGCAGTTCATACGGTGCTATGCCAGCTCAGCCAAGCAAGACTAGGAGTTCTGTGTTTGCACTGCCAGTGCCTAACTAGAGTGGCAGCTATTGAGGAACACTCTGAGAAGCAAAACCTCTAAATGCAGAAGACAACAGTTTAAAGCAATCGGTGCTCTAAGAGGCAAGAAAAGGTCAGATTGCAACGCAGTTGGCAAGTGCTGTGGAAGCCATTGATAGCCATACGTTCCTCACACATGGGAAAGATGAAGCTGAAGAGTACATTTCTGCAGTTCCCCCCCCGAAGCATGGTGGATTACTAAGTGAGTCTGCACTACTACTGGCATTATTCAAAGATGTGCATTTACGTTTGGTCACGTTACACATCAGAGTGTTTCTCACTGTTCTAATCAGGGACTGGGAGCCGTGCTTCTGGACTCCTACAAAAGACGACGAGAAAAATCTGCAAACTCTGCATTAACTCTCTTCCTGATTTAACTCCAGAAAGAGCAGTTTTGGGGTGAACTCCATTGTTCACACCTCTGTAGCTTCATTAGGATGAAAAGGATTACTGGTCACGTATAACTCTCAGTCTTGCTCATGAGACAATTCCACAGTCCTGTGCTGCAAGAAGGACTTCCCCACTTTTTACTCAGAAAAGACCTAAACAGCAACAATCTAGGAACCACACCACTCCAAAATCCTGTGTCAGTATTGTTGTTTACCTCCTGCACTCTCAGAGATAGTTACTGCATTTCCAGCATCAGCATAGCTTTAGAACAGATTTTTTTCCCCCCACCTTTTCCTTGCCTTGCAGATTCATGGCATGAGGGGATTCTTCTGGAATCCAGAAAATGCAAGCATTAATACCTGTAGGCTCTGAGCAACTGACCACGCCAGTCCCTGGAACAGAGGCCTTCCCTCAAGGCCCTGGATAGCTGGGAGAAAGCTTCTATCCACTACAGGTTTAGTGATCAGGTAGTCTGTTGAGTACTGACAAAACACATTTGGTATCTGTAATTCATTCAGCAAAATTCATCGCACGCTGCTTACTCCTGAGAGATGCAGTTCCAAGGTATGTAGTTCCACGACCAAATTCCTGCTGTAGACAGTGTTCTGCCTGGTCAGTCAAAACACTCCGAAGCATGCATGAAACAGGAAGGACCCTGATACTCATTAACAAACAGCAGGATTCATATCCAGGAAACAAGAGTAGGCAGATGTAACGCAAACCCAGCAGTCAGCACGTTAAGTTGTCCCTGCTGTTTTTCCACTGACTGCAATTTTACAGTAGTTCTCAAGCACAGAAGTAAAATCTGAGATCTGTATTGTGCCCTGAACATTCCCCAAACTTGGTACACTTGAGATCGTGTAAAAATGGAGAAAAGGAGTAGGAAACCCAGAGCTCAGCTCAGCTCAGAGACTTCTCAAACGCCAGCCTTTTCATATGTGCAAAACCAGTTTCCATCTGAATACCTGCACTTACAGAGCAAGTCGAAGAAGCAAGTCCAAGCTGCCTAACAAGTTAGGAAAAACAGCAGGACCTTATCGGAGACTGGCTGTTGTCAGGCCCACAGACCCTTGTCTTGCACATCAGGCTAAGGAGGTGCTTTCAGATCTTAAGAACAGCCCATCGAGAATTACTTTGGTGCTGTACAGGGATTTATCAAGATGAAGATGTTAAGGAGATGGAACTTGTGAATTGCTGCTGAAGTTGCACCGAGGAGTTCTAGTAAGAAGCTGAGTTGTGACCAACTTGCAATTTGTCAAGTTTTCCATTTCTCAAGTGCTCAGAGGGACAAAGCAAAATTGCTGAGCTGGGTGAACGCCCCACTGGTGTTCTACAACCACCTCCTACATTTTAGAAGGACCTCTTACACATTTAGAAGGATGCTCCGGCTGCAGACTTCCAGCTCACTTCAGGTTTTGTATCATACTCTGACTTTAAGAGGTTCTAAGAAGGTATAGGGCTATAGGCAGATAGACTGATAGATGCTTCAATACTGACTGCAAAGTCTTCTATGCTATTTGACTCTGTATTTATGTTTTAAGTTATTAGTGGGTTTAATTACACTGCACAAGCTAAAAATGCAGATTTCTCAAGTTATTTCCTCTGTATGAGGGATTCAGATGTTTTCCCTCTTCCCTGGTGGGTGTCTTTTATATGACATGATAAAATAAATACATGCTAGAATAACAGCCATATATTAGTCTGTTGATTTTTCCTTTCTGGGAAAGGAAAATGCTCAGCTCCCGTTTGAAGTTTCTATGCATCATTAAAGAAGCCAGAAAAGGCAGATGGAACTGCAGTTTGTACTGGAATCTTAGTAAGATCTCTACGGAGAAAACCAGCAGGATTTAGTCTTCACAAAGAAAGATTTACTGGAAAATAGGTAAAAAACTAAATGCCACTTCCTGAATGCTGATAATCTTAACGCGCCACTCATTTTTCTACTTTCAGTTTATACTTCTTTAACTTTTCATCAATAAAAACAGCTGTAAACACCTTAGGTGCATCTGTCTCAGCTATGCTAAGACAACTTAGGAAAACATACTCCAGTCAATGACCTTATGTCAACTTAATACATCTACATTATGCATCTAGAAAGTCGTAAGTTAATAGTAGTACAGTCAAGTTAGGCTAGAAATACAAATGGGATTTGATAGTCAGTCAGGTATTCAATCAAGGAGAGCTACACATCTTCATAAATATCACCCGTGTTTATGCAAGTCCAGAAAAAACTAACAGATGTACTGAAAGTCTTGTTTCATAGGGGACTGTTCTGAGCACTTTGTTTTCTGACAAATTTCAATTATGTCTCACTTATTCAGAAGAATGGTTATTTTTCTTCATAGGCACTGGTGCAACGTATGAAATAGGAAGAGGAGAAGAAAGACTACTTGCAGAGGTCAAATCAAGACAGAGTATCACAAAATGTTGAGAATGGTTAGACTGGAACAAAGTTTGGAAATTATTTTTGGTTAGTGCTGATTGTCTGTCGATTAGGAAGTTCGAGTCCCTTTTCAGTAGGGGCTCCTGTACCACCTTTGAAAATCAGGCTTAGAGAAATGTTCAGGATTTTCAAAAGCACTCATGAGACTATGCAGAAGCCTTTTTATGAATTCTGTTCCAGTTACACGGAGCTTCATAATGTCTAACCCAAGTCAAATGAGGCTTAAAAGAACCCCCAGTGCCCACTTCGGTGCCCGGGGTTTCTCTAACACAGAAGGAGGATTAGACAGAGATGAGGTTCACACGTAGTAACAGAGATATCTTAAGGCTGCAGACACCAGGTGAGCAATCCTCGTTGCTGGGAGACGGCTGCCCCGACTCTGAACTTCCAACACTGAGGCTTTTTCTACCATAAAACAGAGGGCACCCCTGTCTTTTATAAATAGCTGTAGGAAGAACTTTCTTCATCTATTAGTTTAGCAGTTAAACCTCTCAACAAAAGTTTTAGAGCACCTCTAATTCCACCTCCACCCGAGGTCCACATCTTTTACACAGGGGAGTATAAGGCAGATAAACTTCCATTTTCTGTTGGTGAAACCCTCTCTACTGTCCAGAGGACAAGAGGGAAAGAATGGTGTGAGTCTATCACCCAGTAGTTACGTACTGCTCCATAAGATACATACCTACAAACTTTTCCATTAGAAAAGCAGTGAACAAACTTGATTAAGTAGTGAACTGGCTTAAAGTGGCATGAACTAAGGTACAGATGTCACTGTCACCAGTATCTGCCCTTCTGGGGAAAGGCATCCAGAATATGCAGAGTGAGCTGCAGTAACCAGTTATGGTTTGGCTTGGATGTCACAGTTGAGCTTTTCCTTCCCAGACCCCTAACACCAGAAAGTCCATTCTGCAGCAGCATAAGGCTGCAGTTCCCACATCTACAGTGGCTCAGGGGCAGTCACTGCTTCCCCAGACACAAGGTTGCTGATTGGCACCATCACACCTTTGAGAGCCAGCAGTTCCCAGCTCCTGATGAATTCTCCATAAGCAGAAAATGCAAATAGGAAGCCAGTGTCTTGCATCTCTGTGATGGGCACCATGGGCCAAACATGATAGTACTGATCTGAGCTAGGAACCTTCTGAGGCAAGCTCTACAGAGCAGAGAAAATTGCCAGGTTCAGATGCAAACTACTCTGCCAACATTACCCACCTAACCAAGTGTTGAATCGACCACAGTTAAGTCCATATCAACAGGCCCGTGGTGAGTGGAGGAAGTTCTGCTCAAGTCAATGAATATGCCCTGGAATTGATTTAATTGCTCTGCTCTATTTTTAAATTAAATGGGCCAGCTTCAACTCATTCTCTTTTTTTGAGGAACTGTCATGAGGCTGCTGAAAATGCTCAAAATTCCTAGTCTACTTCCTCATAAATTATATACAATCTCAACCTGGTAAATGCTTCCATCTCTGTCCCTGACTGTAGTTTACTTGCAATTGGCATTCAAACTGTTGCATTCAGTTTTGAGTTGAGTGACACTTGCACCATGTGACACCAGATACGCCAAAGTGACACAGGCTGTGCTCCATACAGCTCCTAAAAAAGTCCGCTCTGCAAAAAAAAAAAAGGTTTTGCTGCTACTGCTGACATGATAATGTTCAAATGCCTGGTTCACTAGAAGCGTCGTGCAACTTTTCAGCAGTCACTGCTATAGCCCAACTCCAAGCTCAGACCAGCATTACAGACATAGCAATAGCTCAGGAAGTTTTCTTTTCCCTGGTTTGTGTTGTATCTTAAACAGCTGCACTAGAAGACATTCCCTGGAATAATTCTTTTCAGAATGCACAAAAACTGGTATGTGATTAAAAAAAAAAATAAATCTAAGCATTTGCCATTGGTAATGAAAATCATTGAGCTGAAAAGTATAATATTCAGCCTTTTTTTTCTTTTACTCAAAATAGGCATTTTTGCATAAATGCTACTTTTCTACATACAAAAGAGGCTTTTAGAAGGTACATTTGGGAGACCTTTCACACCTCCAAGTTTACAGTCTAAAACAAGATAAAATTTATGCTCTTTGCTGCTTTAAACCTCTTTCAGTTGAGGAAATTACTATGAAAAGAGTGTTTTGAGATGTCAGATAATATTAGTATCACAGGCACACTGAAAAAAAAAATTCAAATAGTCTGTTAATTAAAACTTCCTTTAAGTTTCTTGTCAAAATAAGAAGGTAAGCTGTGTCACAGCTGTATTTAGGCAAACCTAAGCAGAGTTATCAGGCCTGGAGGACGTTTAATAGGAGTTTTACGCATATGGTTTGGCCATTCACATTCCTCATCTGATTAAGTACTGTCCCCAAGAGGTGCTTGATGAGAAAAGCTCAGCCACCACACATCTTTGCAAATGCTGTAAGTCTTGGCAAAAATCTTAGAATCAAAATCTGGTAAGATACAAGAAAGAGTGGGAGACAAAGAGACTGCATCATCTTTTCCCTTTCTCTGAACTAAAACAGAATGAAAAGGCTTAACTTGGAAATAGGCATACTGAAAACCATGCATGAAAGTGGAGTTCATCATGTCTATAAAGACAGCTACCTAGGCAAAGCTAACATTCTGAAAGGAGCCACTGGCATGTGAGTATCTGTCCCAGGGCAGAGAGGCAAGTCCTTCTTTTCACCCAGACTCATATGAAATACATGAGCTTTGACAGCGTTTCACAATTGTTTCAACCTAAAGCTTTAGGTGAAAAGCCTGAGAAACGCACAGGCCACACCCCGCCTCTCATCTTACCAACTTCCAACTTCAGCTGACTTCAGAACTGTGAAAAAGGGTTGGTCTGTTCCTGTGAGGTAGGCAACTGAACTTGGCTCCTCTTCACATACAACCAGGCCGAATTACAAAGCTGTCAGTCGTGACACACGGTTGCAAGGTATGATTTTGCTGCACACACCCACACCTGAAAAATTTCACTCTCCTCTCTCCCTTCACCCACATTCCTCAGGCTTTATTTTATTCCATACTGCAGTCCTGCTTCTTGACTAGATATTTTCACCAAGAACTCACCTTTATTAAACTTTGAGATTTCTGCCTTTCCATGATGGTCCTGTTTGCAGTTTTGTGCAACCCTATTCCAGGAATAGACGTATTGCCAACCTACACATTAGTAAATGCCACCAGATGATAAAAATTTCTGACTGATTACTCCAAAGCCATAAAATGACATTGTCCATAGTTCTGTTCATTACGATTTGCAAAAGCTTGTTTTGCTCAACATCACTGTCATCTATCCAGTAGTGAAATAACATTAGAAAACCAGTACTAAAGAGTGAGTTGCAGTCTCTAGAAAATATTTATCAAACCAGAGGTTACAAGAAACAAATTGAATTTCAAAAGATGTCACTTCTTTTTTGGCCAGTGTGCCACAAAGCCTATGTATCACCTCTGCCCTTGTTTTTGTTTCTGGGAGTTCTACGCTAATCTGTTTTGCCAAACAGCTTGCAGGAGATGCTGAATACATGTGTCTGAACATACTCACTTTTCATAGCTATGTACAGGAATATTAAAACTGAGGATTCGTGGTTTGCCTTCAAATTCTTCACAAGAAAATTTCAATTTCCTTAATATATTCTACTGGGAAAAAAACAAAAACAAACCAAACCAAAAATTTACTGGACATTTGCAATGACTAATTGTTAGTAAGTATTATGGCTAAAAGCCTACTACCTCTCCAAAGCTTGTTAGCTGGTTTAACATATTTTCATTCAGAAAACCTGTTTAGATGGCTAGTTTTACTTTAACCAGTATTTCCAGCATGTACTCACAGCACACTCTGTCTAGGACAGATACAGTCTACCTGCTCCCAACCTAAAGCCTTTCTACTTGTTTTTTTGTTTAAATCTTGACTGAATGTAGAAGAAATGCGTCCCAGATCTCTTGCTATATTCATACACAATTAAGCATGTAAGGAAAGCAGAAATTGTGTTATGCTCAACTGATATATTGCAAGCATTCAGTTCAGGCGTAGAAAAAGGGAGTGGGACCAAGTCTTCAAGGAAGCACTCAGCCTTTATTTAATGGACACAAAGGCATTACATACTTAGAGAATTGAACAAGCCCTTAGAGGAAAAAAAGGGCATTTTCCTGCACCAGACTCAAGCTTCAGGAGTGTATTAAAGAAACTAATGCAGTATACAGTAACAGTGGTAATTACAGTTCTCTAATTTATCCTTAACTGCAAGATAAATTGATTTTTTTTCAACAATCAGAGACAAATAAGCCAAACAGGTAAACTTCTACTTATTGCACAATCTGTACAGCTCATCGTGTCCTTTAGTGAGACAACTTGGATGCAAATGCTTTTGACTAAAAAGAAGTAAAGCTGTATTCCCAAACTGAATTGAGTACATCTCGTTAAAAGATACACTGCAAGAACTAAGGTTTTCTGTGTTTTCCAAAACTCAGGTTCAAATATCACAAGACCTTGTCAAAGACATTCTTCAAAGAACTTCAGAAAAGAGAAAATTTCTTGCATTCTTCTCTAAGGCATTAATGTTTCTTTTTTCCTTGTGCAAAAATGTTTCCAAATCATTACTTTCACAGACTGTAAAACTTATAATAGTCTTCACATCAGAGATAGCTTTAGATCAAGCCCTGAGATACTCAGTTCTGGTTATTAAGGAGCACCCATAGCAAGAATTTTATTTGTCCTACCCACTGCATTATCATAGCTTCATCTTCTAGTCTGTTGCAAAATTAAATTCCACGTGATTTTCATACAATATAGACAAGAAAATCCCTAAAGCAACTTTTTACTGATTAGACTTCTAAGAAATTCTTCTCAGTCATTATACCAATGAATAAAGACTTCCAAATTCAGGCCTACAGAAAGCAATCCCAGAAAATCCTGAACCATAAAAATGGTTTCATTAATACTTTTAATCACCATTTTTTTTTTTTAATTTTAAAACTCTTCATACTTTCTTTCACATCAGACTTCTTAAACGCATCTTAAATATCTAGATACAATCTTGATACAGATTTTATATCAATGTAAACTTAGATAAGGGTGTTTTGGTTTAGATTTACTTATTATGCCACAATTACATGGCCGTGCACATACCCATATAATTGAAAACATACTTAACCTACTCTGAGCAAACTGTGGCAGATGAACTGGTTTTCAGAAAAATAATAAGTTTCAGTGACAGTTTGTAGTCAGCATTCTTTTCAGAGCCCTTAGTAGTTAAGTATTTGGTTTGCTAATGCAACAATGAAACACTTACTTACAAGCAGCTCCTCTAATGTGAATTTTAAAAGGAGTCTCCGAGCTTCATGTTATCAAATGCAGTTCTAGCAAATGCTTACCTCGAGGTGGCTAAATATGAATGCCGGGTTGTACTGAAATGCAATACCAGATTTTCATAGCAAAAATAGGGTGGCAATGCCAGCTAAGCCTAAACTGAGCAAAAAAAGAAAGCGATGCAAACTGAAAGAACATCAGGTTGGAAAAAAAAAAAACCCAACCTAAAAAATCAAACCAAACCAAACCCTAAAAAAACAACAAAAAGAAACATCAGAATAAAAAGCCATCAGTTTACTCTTACTCTCTCATGAGAGAATATTGTTGCCTTTGATTATACAATAACATACTATTTTTTCCCCATTAAATTCGTCTCATTCAAAAAAGCCTGCATTTTTCATACACTGACTGTAATTCCTGCATTCCAGGCCATGTAGTCCTCAAACTTTGAGGAAGTGATAATTCTCACATTTTAAAAATCTTTTTTTTTTTACCACTTATCTCTACAATATCACCAGTGTTCTTTTTCAGTGTCTGCTTCATTTAGAATGGTAGTTTTATCAGCATATTGCTATAAACATATACGCTGTATCAAACAGGAACCAGAAGAGTCCAGTAAGAAAAATGCCAGCAAAATTACAGTGAATTTGTGCATTAAAATGTTGTTTTCTAGATAATCTTTATGCTTAATAACCTTGCTTCTTCCATATTTCATTCAGCTATTTTCAAGATAACTAACTCCACTCTGTATGTCTTGGTTTTTGGTCTCTCTTGTTTAGCCTTTATTTCTTCCCATTTCTTCTGTCACTTGCTACTTCTCACTAGTCCTCTTACTTCTCCAGTTAACTTTAACATATTTCATTCTCCTGAAGTACTTTCTCCATCTCAGTTTTATTCTCCATCTCCTATTTCTGGTTCAACCTTGAGGTTTCAACCGTTGTCTTATTTTTATGATGCAGTTTGTGTCACAGATCTAGCATCATCTCAGCTGCACCCTTAGCCCACCCTTTTGATCCCTGCAACCCTCACTGTTTCTGAGCAGAAAGCTTTGAAAAGGAGCACTGTATGCTGATTAGAAGTCAGAGATGCTGCTCTCCTCTTACTTCATCTTAAAAGAAGTCAAGAAGGAAGATAGGAAGGTGTGTTTGTGTTCTGTTCCCTCTCCTCCCCCAGCTCCTCCCACCCCACTCCTCTCCCAAAACTTAGGGAACAACAGTCAGAATTTAGAAAGTTTAACTTGCAAGAGCATCCTTACATCTCTACTTCCATTTGTCAGGATATGAGGTAAAGGTTAAGCAAAAAGCAGACCATGGGAATGGATACATCCTATATAAAATGCAATTCTTGAAGTGGCGCTGCATATCTGGACTTCTAACATCCACTGCTTGTATTACAGGAAGCCTATATCTGCCTTGTGCCCTTTGAAGCAGGCTCATCCTTGTTTCTTCAAGATCTTGCCACAATTCATTTAGATACCTGAATCTGCTGCTTAGTAGAAACGTCATCTTAAGGAGCTGGTATGAAATTCAAGTGTACGCATAATTACATTTTAATCTGTTTTGATCTGTTTTCTGCTAACTGTAGAAGCATGCAAGCTGCTCAACACCAACATGTTCACAGATTCCAAGTTCTCCCTTGCAAGGCTCCATTCCTGTTCTGATAGCAAGCACTGCAGGTACATAAAGTAACACAGAAGGGTGCTCAAGAATAAGATCATTTTGCCCATATTTGACAACAGCAGAAGTAACCTCTTTCTGTCAGATGCTGATGCAAGCCTTACATTCTAGAGGCATGCCTATTCTGTGAGAAAGGCAAGCTCTTTGCAGACAAGAGCAAAACACCTTCTCCAGCTAATTACTTTAAAATTACATTATGGAGTAATGGTTGGCCTTATAGAAAACTCAGGGTGATAATTTCTGCACTGAATACCTTAACCAGAATTACAAGAGAACCTGTCTTGTCTTTTTTCAGTCAACACGTATCTCTAGATTAACTTTGTTGTATAGTTCCAAGAGCTACCTCAAATTTTTATTAACAGTGATAGAATATATTAGAAGTTAACTCAGTCTTCAGTTAGGATTTTCTTTTGTAACTTAGTCTTTTCCTTTTATTGTTAATTTAAAATGTATCGGTTTCCTCTTCCAGAGGACTACAAGTGTCAAATTCTTATTGTGGTTGCAAGAAGACCGATTGCTCTAACAGATAGTATTACATTCCTGAAAACTGAATGTGAAAACATATTTTCAAAGGCAACATTACAAGAAATTCTCTCGGGCCTTTTAAAAATCACAAACAATGAATTTAAGATGTCCAAAAATTCATCTGAAAGCCCTGTATGGAGCAAAGACCACAACTACAGCTTCGTCTTGCTCACAGTAAAAGACTCAGTGGGTCCCTTCTGCACTCTAAAGAAGCCAAAAACGTTCCCTATTAGGGACAGGTTATATGTGCTCACACTGCAGCCCAAAGAGGAATGATTCTCTGAGCAGTTGATATGCTAAGCTTGTCCAACTCTAGAATTCACGTAATTCCTACAGATGCAAACAGAACAACATTAGTGGTACCATTTCTGGTTCAAACCCCTCCATCAAACTTTCCTTGAACAAGGCAGTTGTGCTGCCTCTTGGCTGGGAAGGTCCAAGGGAATTATTCCTCCACCACCTATTTTTGTGGTTTGCAATCAAGTGCTTTCTTTGGAGATGCAAACAATTGAGAATCATGTTAGACCACAGAGAAGTAGTTCATCTCGACGACATCACCATCTTTGGACCACTTGAAAAGGCTACTGCCAAGTGTTCATTTTCATTTCAGGAAGCCTTCGAAAAGGCTATTTACACTTTTGTCTTCCTGCAGGATTGGATTACTGTAATTCTTCACTGACTGGCTTGCACAGCCCTCGACAGGGGTCTGCACAGTCTCCAGCAGGCACAGCCTGCTGCTCTGCTTCTTGTGAGAAAAAAACCTTTCCATCAGTTGCTCCAAAGCCTGTGAACTGATAAAATTGTTCTGTTACTTATGGCAGAAATTGTGGTCAGTGCCTTTTAGCTGGCATGTTTAATTGGAACTAACCAGCTGAATCCTTACACAAGTTCTGTACTATAGGGTACAGATCACATCCTTTCTTTTCCCAGCACTGCATGAAAGCTGCATGATGCAAAATATGGCAGCTAGAAGCTCTTAAGACATTCCGCTCTATACCTCCCCAGATGAAGAGGGTTTGGTTTGGGTTTTTTCCTCAAATTGAAGCTGAAAAGAAACCCAACAGTTTCTGGCAGCTCATGGTGTGAAAACTCAATGTTATGGTGGGCCATTTCACTTGAAATACTGATTTCCGTGTTTTATTAGCCATGGTTTTGATTGCTTGCTATATTCACTTCAAACTGTAGGATTTTCATTGTTTTCTAGCCTCTCTACTCTTTATCAAGATAAATTCTCACTTAATACCGCAGGAGGCTCATTACACCCCTTACAGATCTAAACTATCATTCACATTTACTCTGATAATCCAGCTAATGCTTCATTTACTGCTATAAACTAAGTATTTGTCAACTCAAGCTCAAGCAGTTTCCATCTAATGAATCTAGAGCTAAAAAATTATTGTCCCAGACAGGATTTTAGCATCTTCTGGCTATCAAAGAATTTGACATTATTATTCATTCTGCTAAACACAACAAGGCATCGTCTCTCCAGAATTGTATGGCTAATTCAGAAATGCATGTTTTACACCTATGTGTTAGCTGTATTGACAATATTCATCAAAACTAATGATCACAGAGTGTTGGATTAGCAGAGCAGGACTTGGCCTCATCTTCAGCAGACGTGAACCTGTGATTAGCAGTTAGCACTGTTTGTTATTTTCAGCTTCTTGTCCCCATAATGCCAGGCCATTTCCCACAAGGTGCTCCAGAACTTACTTCTTCTGAGTCTGGTTTATTGTTTCATGAAAAGAACTCTCCTCCCTGCATGCTTTCTAAATAACTATAATACGTTCTCGATGTTTCTCAATATTTGATAAAGCAACAAAACAGATGATTCCAGCAAGACCTTAAAATTTGCTTTCTTCATCCCTAGTCTGCATTTTATCTTGCTTAGATCTTCATTTCTGTGCACCAGGATCCTTTCTGTAAAATACAGCACACCAGTGCACGTAGACGAGGGAGACTCAAGCAAGTCAGGAGGACTCAAAGGGCCTCTTAACACACTTACAGTGAAAATCTCCTGCAGCAGAATAGGCTTGGTGCACACTGACACCCACCAGAAAGTCGACTAGTGACAATTGATCATTCGAGACAGACTTGTTCACAGCCACTCCTGATAGTCACAATGGTAGTAAGAAATTATGTTTCTATCATCCCGAAAACATTCCTTGAAACGTATTCAAGATTGCTGAGATCTGTTGATGTACTTCATCTCAGCTGAAACCAGAGAACAGGTTGAGGCTTCGCTTCCTTTCTGGGTTTGGATGTATGACAGCAGCTGTTTCTGTGTGCTTAAAAAAGTGCTGTCTCTGTCGGTTATTATTTAATTCTCCTCTCAATCACATTAGGCTGAACAAAGACAGGTCAATTACATACTCCTTTTTTAAAAAGACACGTTCATTAAAATCAAGTTTGATCCAGAATCAGTGTTATTTGAAATCTTTTCTCCTGTCATCCCCAAGGCACCCAGAGATTTGCACTGAAGTTTCTTAGCCAGAAGCAGCAGAGATTCCTCCACCTAATCTTTCACTGAAGAGGAAGAAGACATGGCTTGCGTTTACCACCATAGGATAAATATCTGATGCAAAATGCTGCTGAAGAATAGATTTTTAGTAGAATGGTACCAGCTATTTTGGCTAGATTTTCATCAAACTGGAAATATATAAAATAATACGGAAAACCACAAAAATATTCGAAATAGTCATATGAAGGTTGGCCCATTTCTGTGTCAAAAAACTACCTTGCAGAATTTCATCTGCTTTCTGAATAAAGACAGTCTCCCCAAAGCTTGAGTAATATTAAAAGATTTAAATATTTGTTATATGGAAATTACTTCCCCAGAGTTGAAAATAGTGCAAAAGACTGATCTGCTAGAATTACATGGGAGAAGAAATAGTATCTATTTAATAAAGAATCCAATCAAATTCAATGAAGACAAGTTTAGGATATATACTTGCCCCAAGAGTAAACCTCCAGACAGAAAGCATGCTGTGACTGGAGCTATGAGATTTTTGGATCCAGAGTAACAGAGAGGATGACAGAAGATCTAGGCACTTTCATTTAGCTTGGTAGTTCATGACCAGACTGCATTACCTTCTACTTACCTCCTTTTAGTAAGGATACCAGAATACATTTTCTATAAGCCTGATTTACGTTTTCAGCCTGCTCTCAGATATTTCGGAAAAGTTTTAAAAGTGAGAAGATCAATAGAGGACTTTAAACATCAGATCACCTCCTCTGAAGGTGAGGCAGAAACTGGGACAGTTTCCAATGTTTAACAAAATCACCTAATACTACTGGCAGCTCCAGAGATCATTAAAGTCTTAAAATGAGAAAGTAAATCAGGGAAACATACCCAGGACACTTGATGAAAACAACTAGCTATTTTGAAAATTAAATACAACAAGTGTATCAAAAGAATATTAAATGCTGAAGAAATAATTGTGCTGTTATATCTCTGACACTTAAAATTATTAGAAAAAAGTAAGAGAGCTGGGAAGGATCCTCCTCCCCCTGTGTCAGAGCTCCACTCGGAATGGAAATGAGCTAAGGGAGTGGTGTCACATACCTGGTTACAGCACCTTACTTCTGAGACAGGTTGCCCTAATTTATTCTGGCTCCTTTAGGTTGCTCTAATTTATGCCATCCATGAATAACTTAGAATCACAGGCCAGAGGAGGATCAGGAAGCAGAAATTGATTTCTGTCCACTTCCTTTCCCTCAGCTATTTGCAGATGAAAATCTCTATATTGGTGCTACACCACCAGCTCAGATGGGCTGATAATGTGGTAACTAATCCAGCCTTAGATCTAGGAACCTCAGTGTTTTAACATAAGGGAGATTTTATGCTTTAAATACAACACTAGATGAGGTTTATGTTTACAGATGCTTCAGTGTAACATGTTACTTGCTATGACAGTCTTCAGAGAAATGTAAGGTGTTAGTGCAGGGGACTCTTGGAAACACAGAAGAGATACCTTGCAGAAGGTCAGAGTAAGATAGAGAGATAGATTGCCTGAAGATTCACAGAGTAGTGAGCTTCACAGAGCATGACACAAAAAAATAAAGAGTATGGAACGTACATATGAAGGAAGAAATTTAAATAGTGGAAAGAACCATGGGACAGAAATTTAACTGAAAATATATTATAGTACCAATGAAGTACTACTCTCAAAGAAAAACAGGTTTGATCACAGTATATTCTGGTTTCTTTCCAATTTCAAGCTTACGTATGTTTTTCAGAATTTTCAGTAGCACACAGATGTTAAATCTCCTGAAAGTCCCACCAAGGACATGTCAAACTTGGTCAAAATACATTCTTGATGCATTCTACGATAGAGCCAGAGCAGAAAACAATCATTTCTACAGAGGTATATAAGCTAACTTTTTGATAAATATTTTGATTAAATACTTCACAAGCAGAAAATCATACTGTGTTTGACCTCTGTCACAGGATGCTTCAGAGCACAGAAACTCACCTCATGCATAGCAAATAGCCACTTCTTCTGCACAGAAAAGATGTTCAGAACTTGTTCTCACATGCATCCACAAATGAAAAAGAAGATGTGCATAGGCAGAGATGAGAGTGCTTTACAATACAAACAGATGCTTTGCAATACTGCCTGTGCAGTAATCAACAAGCTTAAGGGTTTCAAGAACAATGCATTTGCAGAGTGGCTTTTCTTATTTTAACGTGCCTAGCAGTAAACAAAGCGACTTTCATTAATGGACAAATCATGTCTATTTGTAGTATGAAGTCCACAGGACTTCTGTCAATCACTAGCAGTACAGAAACATTCATAGGCTAATCATGGCTAAGCTAATTTTGGCTCTTTCAGAGCCAAATTATGGTGCTTTGTGCCAAACCTTATTATAAATTAATTGCAGTCCTAGTGCACAGTCAGGAATTTGCAAAGCAATACAGAAAGGTGTTGCTGCACCTGGACACCATTCAGAGTTATGCGATTCAGTTTTTCATCTTAAACAGAGAAAACAAAGCACATCAGGCTTAACACCATTAAAAATCAACATCCAAGCCATCCAAGAGATTATTTCAGAACATTTTGACAAATTAAGCATTAAAAATCTCCTTTTGCAACTCATCTGCTTTAGACATAAAGACTGAGAGATAGTTTGTGGTTCAATTCACCACTGGCCTCCCAAGACCTAAAAGCAGATTGGCATTGTTATATAACTTTAAGCTAATTACTTGTGTGCTCTGTATTTGAAAAACAGTAATGGCAGTCCTATTTAGACTAAGCTCTTTCTTTTGACATATGTTTATTGGAAGCTGCTAATGTGCAAAGCTAGTTTGTGTCTTCAGCAAATTTGTTTTTAATCCTTTCGCCTACTTCTCCATGTGCATATATAGCTCTGCATTAGCAATGCTCACAGTCACCTTCTTCCCAGTAAAAGCCATGTGTAGCTAAGATTTTTTTATTATTCCTATTATTAATTTTTAAAAAGAAGCCTCTGTGGATCTACTAGCCCTTCGTGTAGCATAAATGTCTGGTGTTCCCTTTGAAAAACCACATACCATGAAACTAGATGGATTTTTTTTCCCCCATTATTTATGCTTTTCTTCTGTTACCTGTCCAACAGGAGCTCAAGTAAGCCCTAGTCTATTTTTCTCACAGCTCAAAACCATCTAGGTGTCTACTGATTCATCATCACTTTGACAGCACTGGGATATACTCAATTGCTTGAAAAACTGAGCACACCTGACAGGTCCACTTACTCTCAGCAACCAGTAAGGAACTGGTCAAACACACAGAAAAGAAGGAAGGAATCTGCCACCAGATCTTCACTGCATCAACTCAGCACTTCAGTGAAAAGTTACCAGCTAGTGTGGTGGGATGTTAAACTCCTTGCTAACTTGCTGGAAGGATATAGAAAAGAGGACACCAAAGCAAACATGGAAGCTTACTGCCATGATAGTATACAAACCTAAAAGCAGTACATAGGCAGCCTTTTCTTCAAAGCTGCCCTCCGTTCTGATTTGTCTTAAAAGTATAATAAAGATGCCATTAATCACACAGACATTCCAGGCTAAAAAAAAAAAAAAGCTGGAAAAAAATTAAGTGAGGCAAGCTTGCAAAGATTCCAGTAATTTAATTCTTCCTTTTTTCATCTCAGACTGCATACTTCCCAAATAAAAATTAAAAAAATTCTATTGATTAAGCCCTCAACCACACAGCAATACCATGAGCCTTGTTCTGGATGCAGCATGCTTACTCATCTGCATCTCCCTATTCATAACTGTGGCTCACACACCAGTCTTCCATAACTGCTTGGTGCTCCTTTTAAGAGGAAGAAGCAAAGTTGACCCATTTTTGACAGTTTTAAAAGAGATTAGACTAAAAAAAAAACCCAAAAAGTTATGAGGGAGTCTTGCTGAAAAGGATTCCCCTAAGTAGACATAAAGGTTCTAACAATTGTTCCTCCAGTGACCAAGGGGTTTGACCACTGCAAATTAAAACCTGTTTAAAAGATCAGCTAGAAGAGTAGATACCAAACTTGTGCGACTTAAATTCTTTGCCAAGACTTAAATCTATTATCGCTACAAATAGGAATGGTGAGCAAATCAAGACTGTCCCTATAATAGAGGGTCCAGAGCAGAATTTTAACTAGCACAAGCTCTTCTTTCTAGTTAATTTTGGACCAACTGGAGTTGTCTGAAGAGAACAACTAGCCAACTTAGCCTAAAGAATCCCCCTCCCCAAGTCAGTCAAGAAGGCCATGTAGAAAACAGCAGATTCTGAACAAAGAGTAAAAATATACAGAAAAAAACCCTTCCATGAGTCCTGTAATTGATCCAGTATACTGGGAGACATCATCTGGTAGCTGTCAATACTGTGCACACTGGTAAATGACACCCACTATTTGTTAGCAGAACCCATGCTGCTTCAAGCACTGCTGTGATTTTGAATGATGTAGTTTTACACTAACTTACAAACTATCTGTTGAAATAACAGAAGGCTTAACAAAAGTTATTGGCTGCTTGTTCTAAAAGTAACTGGTGTGGCTATCCTTACACGCTTAGGTCTGAATCAAATGCTGGTGTTCTGGTTTGAGTGAGAACAGGACTAATTCTGTTCAGTGATTTTACTTTTCAGCTCAGTTCTTCTAACTGACTGCACTGTCTGAAGGTAGCAGCCTGTTCTCACAGACAGGGTCTGCTGCTAGCAGTGAGAACACCCCATGGTTAGAGTTACTACCAAGGGTTGGTGTGCAGACCAAGGCCACTGCTGGATCTTGG
>WTSP01022689.1:0-18689 GCA_025331215.1 Actenoides lindsayi
TATCACCAGCCTGAGCAATAATGTGCATCTCAGCCCACTCTGATGGTGTGATATTGCTACTGCCTTCTGTGAAAGGAGATAGGAGAGGTCTTTTGACTGGCACAGACCTCCAGCAGGGCTCTGACATCCACCTTGCATCCCAGGCAGCATCTTTTGGAGGAGTTTGAGTGTCATCTGCTCCCAGCACCCCACTGGTGGTTAACCATTCCTATAATCACAATGACAAAAATTATCCATTACTAAATTAATCCTTCACAATTTATAGTGAGTTGTGATTCATCAGAAGTTACTCAAGAAAGCACGGGTTCTTTTCGCAGGTAGCTGGGGAACTTGGATGTCACTATGCTGGTATTTGCCTGGCTATTCTCAGGATTATTTTAGTCTAGGTAGTGGGACTATTTGAAAGCTCAGCCTTCTCTTCTCTTCTCTTTTCTTCCTTCTGTTTCCCATTGTGCCTAGAAACAAAGCATGGGTTACCAACAATGAGGGGAATAAACTGCTGGAGTAACTGACCCAGGAGGTAGCTCATGAATCTAAGCTCCCTAGAGCTCAAGAAGATTAACCTCATGAAGTCTTGATGGCTCTGGTGGATTGAGGCCAGTCTTCACCCTCCTGGGGTGCAGAACCTGTCCCTGTGTTGTGCGGATATGATTGTCAGAGATTAGGGACTGGACCCTCTCCCTCGCCATGTGGGAGTTTCTGGGTCAAATTCTCTAGATTTTGCTCATGGTGGTGGGGTCCTAGCTGCTTTTTAATGAACTACTGGACAGCCAGCCTTGGAAGAATGACATTCCCCAGGACTCAGGATTGCAACCAGGCCACCTCAGGTTTGGAGGAGAACCTGAACAGTGACAGCCAGAATAGCGTACCTTTTCCTGCACCAATACCACTGGACACCTCTGAAGTCCCTGACAGAGCTCTCATTAACAAGACATGACCCAAATCTCAGCAGCCAGCAGAAGTGAAAGGTTGTCTCAAGGTCTATCTTACACCCAGCAGCAGAACTGCTCCCATTCTCCAACCCCAGGTCCACATGCCCAGCCATGCCGGTGAAGTCTCTGGGGTTGGTTGTCTTTTGTGTCCCAGGCTCAGTTTTAACCTCAATGGTGGGCTGAACTCTTTTTCCTTCACGCAGGTGACTGCGAAGAAGCAGAGTTTACTGGGACCTTTTCCCCTTCCTCTGTTTCCAGGGTGACCAGCCTGCAAGTCAGCTCATGCAGTGGGAACACACTTCCAATGTGCTGAGCTCCATGGCTTGGCTACACTGGGAAGGATGGAGGTGCAAAGTTGTAGATTGGAAGAGGATCTTTCCCATGGGGAAAATGCTGCCAGGTTTCACCACACCATCCTTGAGAATTCTGAAGAAGCATAGCAGGACTGGGAGATGCAGGGGAAACTGGCAGCACGAGCCTCCTGCAAGTTGCACACCCCAGATGCATGGCTTGAGGGGTCTGCATGAAGCAGAGATCCCTCCAGGCTCGCTCTACTTTGTATCCTTGTGCACGTTATGGGTGCAAATCTCCAATTTGGTCTCTTTCTATCTGCCTGCCACTCTTTCTGTCTCCTCATGCGTGTCTTTTGCTTCTCTCTATCTTTGTCACTATGTACATATCTGTCTGTCTGTGGCTCTGTTAGTCTTCAAAGGCCTCGAGTTCATTTGATTTCATTATCATTTCCCATCTCTTGAGCTCTATCTCTTTGTTTTTTCCCCTTTTCTCATTATAATTTACATGCGGCCTGGGTGCATGCTGGAAATGAAATGCGAATTTGATAAAGCAGCCACGGCTCTCGCTCCCAGCCATGGCCTGAAAGCCCTGAACCCCTTGGAGAAATGCAGGCTCTTCTGTTTGGGGTTTTTTTTTTTCCTTTTTTAATTTTTTTTTTTTCCATAAAGGGAGAAAAAAACCTGATTTTTCTTCCATTGCACTGGCATGGAATGAAATTCTTCCAGCAATTACCAGGAGATAATGGCCTGAAATTAAACAGTCCTATCTCACTCTCTAACTATAGGACTTGTTATTTTTTCAAACTATTGAATACCAAGTGAATAATAATCAGGCAGGCATTAGGCATTCACAGTCAGGCTACCTGGGACATGAAAGTACATACACATGGAAGAGATCCTTTTATTGTTTGTTATTAACAGCAAACCGTCAAGATACACAGAGCTGTATGCAAATGGAGAGAGACATTAGCCTTGTGCCCAGAAATGCATTACTAAATCAGCTATAGATATCACTGTTGCCTTGCTCATGGGAACATGAGATTGATGGAGATCCTGCCTTGCACTGGTGGGGGAACAAACTTCTCAACAGAGGCACCCATCCCCAAAGCACACCTCTCCTCTTGCTCATCTGTGCTGTCTACATTGACTGCAGTGTAAGTGCTTGCGGTCATGTCCTCACTTTGCAATGCAGTGCCTGAATGATGCAGATGTAGAGAAGAGGTTTGAAGGACAATGGAGATCAGGTCAGGTCCTCATGCACCGAGTGGAAATTTCCAGGACTTCACAGCTTCACACACTCTTACTGGTGACCACACATTTTTACTGCTCTCCTGACCTCTCAGGGGGCAGTTGTATGGCCATGAAGGTGGCACGCGATGTATGAGCAGCCTGGCAGAGCCAGATCCAGCACATTGCTTCCTGCTGAGACAATCTCACTCAAATTACCCAGGAGATCTCAGCAAAAAATATAATTGAGCTGCTCTGATTTAGACACAGCTTGATGTACAAAGGGAAGGGAAGAAAACCAGGAGGATGAAGCATGACTCCTAAAACTGGCCAGAAGTAAAAAAAAAAGGTGAAAAGATGGCTGAGACTGAGCATCCCACTCCCCAGGGTGTTAAATACCCCATGCATGACCGCTACAAAAGGTTTGTGAAGATGAAGTGCAGTGGCGTAGGCAGACAGCCTCCTGCAGTCATGGGGATATGTATTTCCAAGGGGAGTCTGGGACTTGCAGGAGCTGCCTAAACTTCTTGTCAATCTGAAGAAGGCATTTTGAAACCAGGTATTGAATTTGAGAAAAAAGCAGAGGACAGGGACACATCTTTTTGGGAGGGAGCGTTCCCCACCATGGCCCATCCAAGAGGCTCCCTGGGGAAGATGATAAGGCTGGGCATGGTCTGCTCCAAATCGTATGTGGCAATGACCTGTCACTTTCCTACCATCCACACAAAGGACACAGCTCACTCAAATACACCCCAGCTTGAGATCAAGCTACAGTTACTACCTTGGAGCATCACTCTCTGTCTTTCTTCATCCCATAGCAGGGGTGCCTCCTTCACCTGTGACTTGTGTTGAGCTGAAGTTCAAAGGACAGGAAAGGGGCATGGAGCTGGGGGAATACTGTTATGTTCTGTATTCCTGAAATGACTTTTCCACCAGAATTTTTGATTCAACTCACGTGGAGTCCTTCTGCTTCAAAATTATTTCTAGTGAGACCCTTTGAAAAAATTGTTGAAATGTCCTCCTTCAATACCTGCATGACACAGGACCTTTACTTTGCTTGGAAATACCTTCAACGTATAATACTTGTCAGTTTATAATCATGATTGCAAATCAAAATTAAAAGGGAAATCATGTCAAATACTCCCAAATTCACCAAACAGCATGATAGATTTTTGAGTGACGGGAGTTGATGGATGGCTTTTCAGTTCCCGGGAGTATCTCTTTCTCCTGAGGTGGGACTAGACGATGTTTCGGCATGTCAGTAAGACCAGGCAGGACACGTGGGTGAGCCCAAGCAGCTTTCTGCGGAGCTGGGCACAGACCTGCGTAGGCAGGCAGGGGCTCTGCCTCTCTAACATGAGCTGGAAATCCTCCAGAAGAGTTAACAAGATAACAGGGAATGGTGAAGCTGTGCCTATGATTTATTTAAGCTTTCAAAAGGCTTTTGACAAAGTCCCTTATAGGAGGCTATTAAGGAAACTTGGTAACCACTGGATGAGAGGAAAAGCCAAGGCACGGATTAAATCTGAGATAAGCCAGAGGAGGAAAGGAAGGAGCAAATGGCCAGTTCTCAGCAGACAGAATGGTTAATAGTGGAGAACCCCAAGGTCACTTGAGGCCCTGAGTGGCTGAATATATTTATTAAAAGAAGCACAGAGGGGAAGGGAACTACTGCAGCAGGTCCCAGTGAAGGCAGATGGGTGTAAGGTGCAGCAGGAGTCCTGTAGCAGAGTGGGATGAGGCTGGTGGTGGGTGATGCTGCACCTGGGACTGTGGTTGGGGTTGGTGTGGGAGCTGGGGTGCCCCAGTGGGTTGTGCCTGCTTGTGGAGTGTGTGGGGGCGTCATGAAAGGCACTACCTTAAGCTCTGCCAAAGGAGCTGGGGCAAAGTGCTCACATCTCACACAAAGGCACAATGAAAAGGTTCAGGAGGTAATGACCCCAAACCAGAGCAAACACACAGGCCTTTACAAAGAATCATAGAATCATAATGTGCTTTGGGTGGAAAGGGACCTTTACATGTCATCTAGACCAACCCCTCAGCAATGATCACAGGCACTTTCAACTTGATCAGGTTGCTCAGAGCTGTGACCAAATTGACCTTGAAGGTTTCCAGGGATGGGGCATCTACCACCTCTCTGGGCAACCTGGACCAGGGTCTCACCACTCTCAGCATAAAAAATGTCTTCCTTATATCTAGTCTGAATCGACTCTCTTCTAGTTTAAAACACCATGCCTTGAACTATTGCAATAGGCCCTGCTAAAAAGTCTGTCCTGATTTTTCTCATAGGCTGAAAGGACACAATACAGTCTCCCCAGGCTCCTCTTCTCCAGGATGAACAACCCCAACTCTCGCAGCCTGTCCTTAGAGCAGAGGAGTTCCAGCCCTCTGAATGTTTTTGTGGCTCTCCTCTGGACCAGCTCCAACAGGTTTGTGTCTTTATTGTGCTGAGGAATCCAGAGCTGGACACAGTGCTCCAGGTGGGCTGTGACTAGAGCAGAGACTCTGAGATCATCATCATCAGCGGGACTGATTTACACCAGCTGAAGAAGTGCCCCAAAGGCCATATTTCAAAGACCCAGCAATACCATCTGAAATATGGTATTTTGTTGCTTGTCATATTGGAAACAAGGGTGGCATCTCCTTCTCTCCGGTGAGGCAGACTGCAGCCTTCAGGACACAAGTGCCATGCAAAAGCCAAATTCATGAATTTAAATATTAATCTAAAGGATGAACATGGTCCAAAAGACAAATTTGAAAAAAATACCTCATGACCATAAAAAGAAAAATTGGCTATTGACTCAGTGAATATTATCCATCCTCTGCAAACAACTGCATGGAGCAAACAGTCTGTGGACACCTGATTAAACAGTGTTTATGATAACTAGTTGAAAATGTCTTTTTAATTACTTTTGTGTGAGGGAATGCAGGTTTGTGTAAGAAGTCCTTTTTTTTCCCCCCCCCTGGGCACAGACAGATTGAAAAAACTACTTAACTTGAGAAATGGCTGCAAAGAAGAGTTTGGAAGTTGGGAGAAAGCTTTTGGTCTTTTTCAAGAGAGAAAGAAAAGATTGCAAGTTTTAAAATGTCTCCTCATTTTGAAGAATGACCTAACTGGAGGTCAAAAAGAAACCAGAAAGGAGAAGCCTAAACTGACAGAAACCATTTTGAAACTATTAAAATACAACATTTCCAAAATTATCAACATGAGGTATTTCCTAATATTTTTGTTAATTCAAACAATTTTAAAAATATAATTTTTCATTCATAATTTTTATTATTTTTCCTTAGAAAAGTAAAATCTAGATAATTGGTGAAACTTCCTATGAGAAAGCCTTGGAAAGAAAATTGCTCCTATCTCAAATGCATGTAGAGATGGGTCGTGTATAGCAGAATTAGATCTCAGCAGTAATCTCAGTCACGGGGTTTCCTAATTGTGTGCTCCATGTTTTGAACATGCGCACCCTTTTAATGGATTTTCCTAGGCTGATTATACTGTTATTTTACTGTGCATGTATAAAACTGGCTGTTCAAAGTCAACTGTAAATGAAAATTGCAGTTGTTAAATCGCTGGGGTGGCTGACTTGCTGGCTGCAAAACAAACCCAGCACCCACTAATTGGCCTTTAAACGAGGATGGCGGCAAAATGCTGAGACACGTCTCTGGCATCCACCGGGCACCATCCAACAGCAAACTGAGCATCAGGAAAGCGAAAGTCACTTGAAAGACCCTCTGACTGCCAAGGTCAGTAAACTGCCCGAGTTGCCACTCTGTGGCCCAGGGGTACAATCTTGGAGTCTGAGCTGCGTGCAGTTTTGCTCCTCTCCCAGGTCACTTGCTGCTTGCAGTGCTAATTATTCATTAAGAAAACAAACAAGCAAACCCATCTCCCTGCCCAAGGTGACTCCAGAGGGTAGAAGGAGGCTGGGACAGCCCTTCTCTCCTGCTCTGCTAGCAGAGGGAGGAAGACATACACCTGACCCATGTGCACACCACTGCTAATAGCAATTACACAATAAAATCAGATACATGCACAGAAATCATCCAAGGGATGAACTTCTCATCTCTTCTGTTGGCTAGCTTAAGGTGAAACAGTCTGAGGCTTTTTGGGCTTCCTGGATTCTTCTATTTCTCTGTGCTTTTGCCCTCTTCTTCATCCTCACTTTTCCTCATTAAGACGGACAGGAAAATAAGATGCGAACAAACATTTTTCAGCTGTATTTGCCACCTTGTGGATGCCGCAGCTTTTTGCAGAGATCCCTCCATGGTGGTGGAGAGCAGCAGGAGGCAGGCTGTGTCTGCTGGGACCTCCACAGTTTTACCACCACTGCTCCCCGGCTGTCCCTCATTTCTCACTGGACAAGCATCACCAAGGACATGCAGCATGAGCAGATAATGTCACTTTAGACTCCTGCAGCTGTCTGGGACTCATGAGCTGACAGGGCTGGCCATCAAATGGGTTGCCTCAAGATGCATCTCCTCCCTTGGAGCATCCTCAAATAGTTGTTTTGCTCTTTTTGAATCAGAATAAGGTCAAAGTATCAAAGGCTGCCATTGAGCAGAGTTATCACCTTCTACCAAGCAAGCATTATGTTAAGTGGAAACCAGTGTTGCAGCTATATTTATTTCTATCTCTGGAACTTACGATGGCAGTCCCCAAGAACCCTGATTAGAGACCATGATGTATTTATCCCCAGGGTCCAGCAAGCAGTCCCTTCTGCCTCCCTCCAGCAGGAGAACCAAAGACAAAGGCGAAGGCAAAAGCAAAAGTGTGCAGCTGGGATAAAACCACGTAATAGTGATTGCCATTCTCTTGGCTGATCCTGGAAGGACAGTATTGTGGATCTCATGTAACCAAGGAACTGGAGGGCACCATCAGGGGCTTTTTAGACTGTTCCCTGCCTTGGGGTAGAAGCATCTCTAGTGAAACCAAGCACATGCTTCTCTTGCCATCCTTACAGACCTTAGGCAACAGAGCCTTAAGTCTAACACAAAGCTTTTTCAATTGTACCTCACCAAAATCTCCCTTGATGGCACAGGCAAGTGTTAGAGAAAGATTTAAAAGGAGGCTAAAAAATGGCATTTCACAAAGAACTGTCTTTTAACTTGTCTGCCTTGAGCTCTTCAAGATTGCTGTAGCACCTTTTCAGTGCTGAACGTGAATTTCAGCTCATCAGCAAAGAAACACACACTGGCATTAGTGATAATAAAACCTGGGACATAAGTTGTTCAAGAACAGTACTAGAGACTGGTGATGCTTTGAGGTCCCGTGGATGGGGTGTCACAACAGTATTCCACAAGTGGGAAATGAGCTCTGTAGTGAGCTAAAGGTCCAGGGTCCCACTAAGGTGACTCAGCTGATGATACCACCTCCAGGCATCAGCTTTGGCGTCTCATCACCAGGTTCGTGACAGCTGATGTGAAGGGGTACCTACACACCAGGTTAAGGGGAAATGAATTTCAGTTCAGCTGCAAGTTTGGAAGGGAATGTGCTCTGCAAGAGTCTCACTGGCACCAGCATGGGTTGCAAACAATACAAAGTTAAAAAGAATGCTACTTGCTTCATCAGGTTTTTGCATCACTCAGCAAGGTAGCGGTCTTGTTTAACATATTTATTAATGATCTGGAAGGAGAGGTAAACAGCTTGTTAATTACATTCTCCTGTCTCAGTTGGGAGGCATTGTGCATGCCAGCGCAGATTGGGTAATAATAGAAAGAGACACAAGAGATGTTAGAAAGGCAGGAAGGAAAGAAAATGAAATCCCTTCTGGGCTCAGGCAAGTAGCAAAATAATGCAGGACTGGGGATTTTAGCAGGAACAGTGAGCCATTTTGGGAGAAGGCTAGTGGCCAGGAAAGAAAAGAGGGATTTTAGAGTAACCAAACATCTTTACGTACTCTTAGGAGGAGCTACATGGGAGAGAGCTGAACGTGAGAGTGGGAAATGATCCTTCCCTGTCTCCCCACATGCATGCTCAGGCTGCCATGCTCCTTGCTGTATTGTCAGAGCAGCAATGACGATCCGGTGCTGTCTCAAGGAAGAGTTACAAATATGATCAGAGGCCCTGGGGAGCGGGGAACACTTCATGAGGAAAGATTAAAAGTGCTTACATACATCAAGCTCAGTTAAATGATGTGCAGGGGAGGTGGGGTAACAGCTGACAAATATTTGAAGGGCATAAATCTAGCAGTGACAGTGGGCTATAAATACAAGATAGGAGCTCTTGTGGGTGCAGGTGTCATTTTGAGTGTACCTAACATCTGTCATGTTGCAGGTCGGGGAAACCGTAGTGCCTGTATGGCTGCTCCTCAGCACCGGGATTTGAGATACTGAGGGGAAGGGTGGAAGGTGAATTACAGACGTTTATCACCATGACTTACCACTCTTAGGCAATAGCATAGCCAGCTGCTGCAAGAACGGTGAGCAGGAGGGCCCCAGCCTGTTCCTTAACAGGGACTGAAGTATCTGCTTGTAAAGTAATGAGGAGGGGGAAAGGTTTCTGAGTTTCTTTTGGCTGCTGGGAGCTGGGAAGGGAGTTGGGATCTAGGGAGCTGCCTTGGATTATCTTGGCAGACTGGGACCTCTTACATCGGTAAGCCTTAATATGCCTCTGATGCCTCAAGGAACTGAGATTGTGAAGGTCAATGTGGAATTGCAAACACAGGCTGAACGAAGAAAACAGCTGCACAGGCCTTGGTGGTGCTTCCCTCACTGTCAAATATATATAGATATATATATATGATGCATGTATGTGTCAAAAAGATACGTTTTTAATGCTGGGGTTAAAAAATGTAGTCTATGGATGAAGAAAAGCTCTCAAATAGGAACTGATGTATGAGGAGACTGATGTATGAGGAAAGATCTGTGTAAAACTGCAGACACTGTGTTTTGTCAGAGAGAGTGGTGAGCAGTATGGAAGCAAGCATGACTCTGTCATTGGGGTAGGGGGTTATATGCCATCAATATCTGTCCACAGCTTCATCTGGCCCTTAGGTATTTCTGCTTTGACAAAGGTGGCTCAGAAAGCTCCTTCGAGTTGACAGTGGGGATGTTGCAGATCTATTTATGGATTCACTGGAAAAAAGTGTTCTCTGTACTCTGTCAACTGGCACAGGTGGAGGAGGGCTCTGGTATTGGAGCTGCAGCAATGGAAACAAAGCTTCTGTTTGGAAATCACTACTTTGTGAAACAATACTATCAAAAATGAAGTATCTAGGATGAAAATCCCCTCTCTGAGCCCTGGGAATAGCTCACTGGCAGCTTCAGAGTATGTAACTTGGCTGGTGCAGGTCAGAAGAGATGGGTCTGCCAGAGGATCTCCAGTGTTACCTTCCTTACCCTCCCCTGTTCAGGATTTTCTCTCCATTTCAGAAGTTTCCTAAACAAATCAGGGGAGGTCACTTGTCTAAGAGCCTTTTAAGGAAAGATTAGCTAAAGCAGGTGCCTTGCAGAGAATATTCCTGTGCCAGCTCCAGAGAAATGGACCAGCAAATCTGATGGCTTTTTTTTCCCATGCTAAAAATGCTAAATGGCTTCTTTTTTTTTTTGAAGCATGACACAGTAGCCTTCCTTGCACCCTGCAGGGTTCTTATGCTGTCCTCGTACTGGCTTTTGAACAACTCATCTGCCACTTCAGACTGCATCTGACTGTGGGATGCTCTCAAAAAAGTAAGCTCTCTGTGCACTGATAACTGAGAAGTGTCCTTTCAGACTTAAGTTCCTCTTCTGCAGCTCCTACTAAATACAGCACTTAGAGCTTTTATAGTGCTTTTCATTTTCAAAGTGCTTTACAAACATTAATAATACAACACACGTTGAACTCTGTGGCCACTGTAATACCCTAATCCTTTCTTTTATCTCGTTTTAGGGCTCAGAACTTCCAGCCCAACAGAAGCCCTAGAGCTCTGGAGTTCTCTGACAGATAAACACCATTAAAAATAGTCTCTGGTCTTTCTCTTCTTCCTCTTTTAAAAGCATTTCTCTGTAACCCTTCATGCCAATAATCTACTAATCCTGTCAGCCGCAGGGTTATGAACTGTATATTGTAATTGGCTTGAAGAGTACTGCATTTCTAGTTTAGAGGTCTCTGGACAATATTTGCAGCAGCTTTTTAGGTGGACTCCACACAAGGACCACATCCTTGGGATCCTGAGACATCGTAGGCCCTGGGTTTTCTACCCTTGAAGCTAAACCCAGCTCTAGCAGGAGGTTGGAGTGTAAGAGCCAGCAATCCCTCCTTTGACAGCCCTCAGTGGTGTGGCTTGTCCTTGTGCATCTCATACAAAACAGTGAGGATGTGCTCCCTAATCCTGCTGCCAGCTCCGTGCATGCCATGCAGAGCAGGCAGCAACTCAGTGAGCAGAACTGATCTGATACTAAGTGGTACGATCCCATCGTACATTATGGAAAAATTAAATTGGAGGTGACTTGCCCAAATGTGCCAGGCTTCAAACTGCAGCAGTTTGGTAGAGGTTTCATGAGCATCTTGAAGATGTCAGCAACATGGCTGGGAATCTCCAGAAACTGAGCAGGACAGAACTCAGTTATTTCATTTATCCCATGGTACATGGTCCTTGAGTCAAAGCCACCAGCCATGCATTTGTGTGTCAGTGGGATTTCACTCTTGTTCCTTTAAGACGGGGGTTTGGCTTGGCTTGTATTCCCTGCAACATCCCCGCCTGCTGCTCCAGATGCTGTATGGATACACATCGAATGATTCCATCTTACTTAAATCTACAAAAGAAACAGCAGAAGTGTCAGCCACAGTTTTTAGGTAAGGTGTGACAAGGCTAACGAGTCAGCCTTGGAGTGTCTCTCCTCTGATTACACTGGGTTCATGACCCTTGTGACTCTTCCAGCAACAAAACCAGGTCATTGCTAAGTGTTTTTAAGAGGCTGTGGGTCAAGCAGGAGATCTGTGGTAGGAATGTGGTTTGATACCAGCTCAGCACTAGTCCAGTGTCCTCTCCACAAAGCTATCCTCTTCTGGGTCATGCCTTGCTTTCAGCTTGCCGTAGTCAGTAATGATCTCTGCAGACACCTCAGCAGCATCCGTCTCTAATGCTCGTCTGCACATTTTTTTTTCTCTTTGCCCCTTCTCAGATTTCACCAACCTTAAAACACAATTTCAGTTTCTTCCCTTGATTTTGTATTCAGATTTAGCAACTTACATCTCAAATTTATGCTTAATAATTCTCCTTATCAAGCCATCAAGTAATTTTCCTCCCTCAAATTACTGCCTCCCCCACTCTCTCTGCAACTCCTCCTCCTCTTTATC
This sequence comes from Actenoides lindsayi, assembly GCA_025331215.1. Classification (NCBI taxonomy): domain Eukaryota; kingdom Metazoa; phylum Chordata; class Aves; order Coraciiformes; family Alcedinidae; genus Actenoides; species Actenoides lindsayi. The sequence goes on from WTSP01022689.1 coordinate 11,730, forward strand.
CATCTCTCTTTTGTATCTGGCAATATTTCAGACTCCTTCTGTAATTTGCTTGACTGTGTAATTGATCAGAATAACTCAGTTTTACTACAATTTGCTTGAAATCCCTTTGTTAGCAATTAGAACACTTTGTTTAAAGACAAATAAGATTTAATGCAACTCTCTCTCTTCCTTGGCAGCCTCCCAGTCTGGTCGTTACATGCCTCCTTGCGGCTGTCTGCTCCCTGCTACCCTGCTCAACAGCTGGCAACAAATCCTCTTCCTCTTGCCTCTGGGATTCTGCCCTCTGCCTCTCACTCTTCTGCCTCCAACACTGCCAGGTCCACCTTCCTCACTATTTTGCCAAGGTTTATTATATTGGCATAGAGTACGTGGCGTGCCTTCCCTCCCTCCACTGTCCTCTCTCTCCCTGAAGATGCTCAGGCTCCCGCTTCAGGAGCAAATGGATCTGAGCTAGTCATCAGGACATTGAAATAGTTATGGACCATGAAAGGAACAGCATCTTGCCCAGAGGGCAAAGAAGCTGCTGCTTGTAAGAGAGCACAGAGTATCATGAAAGATGCAGGAGTGGGTAGGTGATGTGCATGCTTCTGGATTTAAAGTCTCATCCATAGGTACATACAACAGTGCCTTGACTGTCTTGGGTATCTTTTCCTGAAGGCCTTCAGCATCCTCAGCATACTGGAAACTATCTTCATCCCAGAGACTAGCATTTGTCTCCATTGGGAAATGGCTCCCCAGCTGTCTGGACTACTGCAGCCTCAATGCTGTCAAAGTCCAAGACGTCTAAGGTGTTCCCCTGGCTCACACAGCCATTTCCATTGTCTGTGGCTGGCTCTGAAGGTGATCTTCAGCTGCAAGCTGTCTTCTGTCAGGAGGGCTGTTCCTTCATTCTACCCAGTGTGGGGAGTAGAGTAACAATTCTTGTTGCAGGGCCTGGGTTTTTGCCCGAGACTCCTCTTGTGGTCATAGCTTCATTTGGCCCCAGTCTTCTTATAGAGTAGATTAGGTGAACAAGAAGTTGCATATGCAAGGGGTACCAGCTGGTGTGTAGGGTGGATGAGATGATGGCAAGGAGACAGGACCTAGGTCAAGACAATCATCTGAATCTCCTGGTTTGTGCTCAATGCTTGTCCTTTCCTCTAGGCTCCCCTGCAGTATCCTGCTGCCCTTAAGCAGAGCCTCGTCTTCTTGATTCATGTGCTGAGTCCCTGTGTCATGACAGGTGACAGAACACAGCAGGTTCCAGCACAGGGGCTGCATCTGGGACACAGGCTTCCCTCCAGAGAGATATCCCTGATTGCATAGATGCTTTCTCCTGACATGGCTGGTCAGCTGAGAGGCAGGCTAAGGGCTGCATGTCACATGTGAGGATCCAGCACTGGAAAGAGTCTTCCTTGCTGTACTGGTGGTGCCTGGGATCCTGACCAGGCAAGAGGCATCACCTGCAAACTAAGACGTCCTCGGCTGGCAGCACATTGTCAACCTGCAGCAAGACCAGTATCACCAGCGAGGTGGTACCAAGCCAAGAGATGTCTAGAGCAGAGCAAAACTGTCTCCCTTTCTCTAGAAAAAGCCCATCAGAAGCATCAAATTCAGTGTCTGCCTTGCCTCGGGAAACTGCATATGCATCTGTCTGAGAGGACGGAGCCGTGCAGGCTCCAGAACAGTGGTTATTTCTCACAGGGGATTTTGGATCTAGCAACATACTTTCAATAGCCTGATGCTTTGTGTGCTGGCTGCAGGGAGGCGGAGGGAAGGGCTCATCCAGACACTGTCTTTACTGCCTGAGTGGGTAGCAGTGTCCGTCAAAGCAATGGAGGATATCCATGCGGTTAACGTGGTGTGTCATGGAATATCAAAACATGCCACAGGATTTCCGGCCAAAATGTCAAGTAGAGTCTCAGGAAAATATCTGACACTGGAATTACCCTCTGCCAAAGCTCGGTGGAATTGCACTGAGGCTGGACAGTAAGAGCCTGTTATTTGCAATTGACTCAGAACTGCTCTGTTAGCACTGGGATTTGGACTGGTGTGCTCCTTCCAAGTACATTTCATAAACCTAGGTTTAGATTTTTGCTCTGAGAGCATTTTCTGCAGAGCAGTTTGGATTTTGCCGCCAGCCCCATGTCCTTTGGCACTTCACATTTTGGACAAAGAAATGCAATGTTCTAAAAATTTCAAAATAGGATCAGAAGGTGCTGCCCATAACAAACACAGGTGACTAGGGGAGCTTTGTGGGAGCTGTGACTAGCTGATATTAAAACCCTTAGCCTCTTTTAAAATCCCAGTCTAAACTGATATGAGTTTTGGAGTTAAATGCTTAAGAAGAGGAAAATGATATTGAATGATAGCACACAGAACAGCTTACTACAAGCTGACCATCATGGGAGTAGCCCATTTGGATTGGAAATAACCTGTTTTATACCAATATTTGCAAATTCACACTTCTGGTCTGAACTGTCACCTGGGCTCACAAAGGACTTGAAAACACTAACAAAGGGAAGGAGGGGACAGTGTAGCCACAGTGCCAGCCTGACAGAACACACAGCAAATACCTGGTGTGATACCCCAGTATCACAGATACTGCTGCGCTTGGCCAGAGGAACTGGTGGTACCCAGAAGGGGTAGGAGACAGAGGAGGGAACCAGCTGCTGGGATGGCCCTGGGGATGCTGCTGCTGGAAGCAGCTATGCTTCACAAAAGGGGTGGCAAATAAACCATCATGATATTTGCATTGTGTCTGGGCTTAATTCATAATTCCTACTAGCTGAGCTAGGTTTTGAAAGGAACCTGTTGCTTTTGTTTATTTGTTTTGGATCTTTCAAAAACATAAGTGCATTAAAGAGATACAATCAGTGATGCAGTGGTGAGAAAAAAAATGTAGGTTACTTGTTTTAGGGAGTTTCTCAGTATTACTTATTTTCCCTCATGTTGCTACTGCCATCCCTCACTACCATCAGCCACAAGCAATATTGTTTTTCCAAAATTTTTTTTTTTAAGAAAAATACTTTCTGTCAGGGCATGAAATGTGGGTATTGAAGGATCCGTTTACTTCTCAGGCTGTAAGAGGTTTAAGTTGAGATAGTCAGAGGACAGTCAGCTGCTTTGTCTGTCAGTTGTCTGCGATAGCAGGAGCCCAGATGGCTCACACCGAAGTCGGAGGGACCCAGTGTTACTTAGTGCTGCGCTGGGGCTGTTGGGCTGGACTCCTCTTGGTGCTGCTGGCTGAGATCCTGGCACAACCAGCTTGCAATGCTTACCCTCTCAGAGGCCAGCAATGTTACATGCAGGGTGAGATTACTTTCTGTATTTGAGCAGCTCCAGTTCACCATGGTAAATGCATCCTTGGAAGCAAGCAAGATGCAAGCTGGTGGAGACTAACTGGGGCAGATATTGTGAAGGGTCATCTCAATCTCTGTAAGCTTTCTGGGAGTTCAGGAGCTAAGGAGATTTAACCGCTTCCTATACTGAAACTGCTTAGTTCAACATTTGCATCTCCTTATACTAGTGGAGGTCAAAGCTTCCTGGCACTTCTTCCTCCCATTCCGATGAAGGGAAACCTTCGGGTTAAACAAGAATGGTCATCATAGTTCATCACTAATGATGGTGAATTCCAAGCCTGGATGTCAGTGAGCTAAACTGCCTACATCTCTATTTCTCAATACAAATTTTGCTGGTCTTCAGTCTCAGTGCAGGTTGTCTTTTCTGGTATGAACAGCAATGTCTCAGCTTATACTAGACTTCTGCAACCTGACCTTGGCATCCCTTCAGACTCCTTTTGCAGGGTGGAAACCCATTTGGCCTCTGTGTCCCTCTCTGTCAGGCTGCAAGGTGATGGGGAGAGGCAAAATGTTGCTTCAATCTGTTGTACATTTCCCTACAGATCTTTGAGACCCTGCAGCATGAATTCTGCCCCATATGTTATAACTGGTCAGGACAGCCCTGGCGTAAACTCAGTCAGAGGAGCCAAGACAGCAAGAGTCAAATGAGCAGAGCAAGCATTTTATGCTGTAAATCCCAATCCTTGCAAAACATGCAGATGAGATTCAAATTTTCCCCCCTTTGCAATATGAGTAGTCATCACTCACACTCTTCTTCATTCCCTCTGCACCTCAGTGGGGTTCAGAGGCCAGTTATAAAATGTTCTCGTCCCTGATCCCATCCTGATCTCTCCCGATGCAACACCACATTCCTTCTGCCCGCGGCCCGAGCTCCTCTGGCCCAGGGGACAGGAATCCGGAAGGCTGATGCGTGCCTGTGTTTATTTTTTACACACTCTTGCTGTTTTATGGTGTTTTTTGTGGTTGAGGGGTCAGCTGGGAGCAGAAATAATTCGCCTGCCTTGGGAAAAGAAATGTATCCATTAGCTTTCTTGGCTCTGTCTGGAAATGCTCTGCTCCTCCCTCCTCCCTGCTGGAGAGACAGAGCATCTCCAAACAGCCCCAGGGACAGTGGAGTGCTCGCTGCAACCGAGTTGTGTCTGGCAGAATCAGACACCACCTCTGGGTTACGCTGTCAGAGCAGCTTTTTGTGGGCCACCAGCAGCCACAAGCCTGGAAATCCCAGGCTTGGAAATTGGCAGGAGAGATGCTTCTACCCCAGCAGGAAAGGATTCTGTCTCAAAAGTGCCTATTTTTTAGGGGTTGAGCTGACAGAGGTTGCCCTATTTTCCTTGCTTGCCCTCTGGAAATCAAGGTAGCAACGGCCACTCTTCATCTCTGAAGGCTTCACTTGTTTCCTTTCCCTGCTGTGCCTGGTTTTGCTAGTCATGCTTCATACTGTGTTGGGCACAGATAACCTAATGCTCCTCTCTGGTTTTTCTGAATGGAAACCTTGCCAGCTCTGATCTTTTCCATACTCTCCTTCCAAAGCATTTCATCCTCTCCCTTCCTCTTGCCATCATGATTTGTACTTGTCCCCATGGTTGTGCATGGAGACAACACAGGAACCACAACCAAAAGGAGTCATCATGATCTGCTTCATTGGTTCAGCACTCAACAAGGTAACTATGAAGAAGACATTTGTCCCATCAAGGTCCACATAGCTCATGTTGCCTTTTACAAGCTGCAGAGCAACCCGTGGCCTTGTATTTCAAAAGACACTTTCTAACCCTACAAGAAGTCTGAGTCCTGTACCAGGACTTGGTTTTCACAGAATCATAGAATGTTAGGGGTTGGAAGGGACCTCTGGAGATCATTGACTCCAACCCTGCTGCCAGAGCAGGTTCACCCAGGACACACAGGAAGAGATCCAGGCAGGTTTTGAAAGTCTCCAGAGAAGGAGACTCCACAACCTTTCTGGGCAGCCTGTTCCAGTGCTCTGTCACCCTCACAGTAAAGAAGTTTTTCCTTGTGTTGAGGTGGCTTTGGTACTTCACAGGCCCTGAGGATCAGTGTCTACATTTTCCTGGCAGCCAGAGGGTAAAACAGAGGAAGAACCAAGGTCCCTCTGCAACCTCAACACAGGGCAGAGGAGATCCACTTCTGAGCTGAGCCCTGAAGGTAAATTACTCCAAGCCAACTGCTCCTGGATAAAGGGGTCTTTCTGATCTGCTGCTTACATGTTGTACCACCTTTACAATCTCCTGCCTTAAACACTACTTGGCTGCTCACCAGGCAGAGCTGATAAGCTGGAAAACTGCAGGGGATGAAGAGACAATCTGTGTGATGTAGTCAGAGCAGAGATAAAAGATGAGACCTCCCCATGACATGACATAGCTCTTTCTCTGTGGCTTCAAGCAATGTGCTGACAGCTGCTTTACCATCATCACCCTCCTCCCCCCAACAGGGTGAATTTTATGTCAGTTCCAGCTTGACAGTCCTGGAGAGTGAAATTCTGTCTTGTCCTGTAGAAGAGGGGTACAGGCAACAGATTCCCATACTGAGATTCTTCTCCAGGAACAGAGAAACAGGCCTGTGAAGGTTGTAGATTAGGTTCCAGGCTGTGTTCAACAACGGAAAGTTGTGCAGGCCCCATTGCAAGGTGTGGGTTGTTTGGTTTTTTTTCAAAGTTATCATGTATCCTGTGGGAGCAAACCTAACCCTAACTGAGATCTTCCACGGGTCTGAGGACAGTTTCTAGTGTGCACATAGTCCCGCATTACAGCTGAAGTGTCAGAGGTATAAATGCTATAATGGGATAGATGGTACTCTCACCATGGGACTAGGAGCCTGAGGATCAGCATGGGACCATGGGACATTTTCCCAAAACTGAGGTGTTTACTGCTGCCAGATTGCTAACATGGCCTGCCCAGCAAGGCAGAGGTTTGACTTTGCACCTCTCAGCACTGCAAGAAGGATGTCTGAGCAGCCACATGTGCCTCTGTCAACGGTGACATTCACGGAGATGATGGATGTGACACTGAACACCTTGAGTGTACTTCTGATTCAAGAAGTTTGGAGTTTTCCATGTATCATAGAGAGGAAATGATCATTCAGTAATTTATCAAGGTGGTGATTAATGCATTTTTACCTCAGCTGAAATTTAGCAACATTATTTCTCAGTCACAGCTGGAGGGAAGGAAGATAATAAATCCTGAGTGGCAAGGGGAGTGAGCAGAGGGAAAAGTTGTTCATTGTCCTTCCCAACACAAGTACTAGGGGCATGAGTGAAATTAGGAGGTGTCAGATTCAAAACAAGCACCTAATGCAGTAGTGGCCTCCTTATTGTGGGATGTTGTAGCTGCTAAAGGCTTTAATGGGTTCAGAAACACTGCTGGAGACATCAGTGGAAGCCACATTAATGGCAGAAAGCCCCAAGATGCAAGTCACAAGGTAGGGAGAAATATCGATTAGATATGCTGGCTCATGCTTCTGCTCCTCTCTTAGCATCTGCTGTTGGCTACTCCTGAATGCTGAGCTAAGGGGACCTTTGGGATGATCAGACAAATCCGCTTTCAAGTGGTAGCCGATTGCAAGCTTGGTTGAATTCCAAGTGTCCTCTTGCCTTCTCCCTGGCCTG